>VOMN01023713.1:0-10780 GCA_014899125.1 Orchestia grillus | reverse complement strand
ATCATGGGGTGCATCATGGGGTGCATCATGGGGTGCATCATAGGGTGCATCATGTGGTGCATCATGGGGTGCATCATGTAGTGCATCATGAAAATTCAGAACAAATGGCCCCTACACAAGCCCTGTCGTGCCATACAATAGATCTTCCCAAAGACCATGAAGATTTTGAGCCCTATGATCCACCACTCCACACGCACACATCACGCTCATACACACACATGCACCCACTGTACCTCCTACACCCACACTGCTAGTCAGTACACAGCACACACAGTAGCGTATGCTAGTCAGTACACAGCACACACAGTAGCGTATGCTTGTCAGTACACAGCACACACAGTAGCGTATGTTTGTCAGCCAGTCAGTGGAGTATGCTAGTCAACCAGTCTTAAAACCAGTCAGTTTAGAAGCGAAATCTTCTATAAACCTAAAATTTTCAAAATCAGCTGACAAGCCTTACAAATTTCCCCATAATTTTTACCACCATCCGGACAACTCCCCGAGCACACCCCACCTTTGCCATAGCCCGCAGTCTTGGCAAAAGACGTGAAGGCGTTGCCGGCTGTGGACTCGAGCTCAGTCACCCTGTAGTCCGTGGTGGGGTGGGGAGGCCTGTGTGCCAGCACGCTCTCCAGCACGGGGAACCTGCCTTTTATGTCGCTTCCAATGAGCGACGAGTAAATGTACGGCTTGTTGTGCAGCAACTGCAGGCCTGGGCATGGATACGTGGTGAGATCAGGGCAAGGTGACATTGGTCAACTTGAGCCAAATTGTAATAGTAATTCTAAAGCACATGGTAATTGTGAAGCTCATGGTAACTGTGAAGCACATGGTAATTGTGAAGCTTATGGTAACTGTAAAGCACAAGGTAATTGTGAAGCTCATGGTAATTGTGAAGCTCATGGTCATTTTTGAAGCTCATGGTAACTGTAAAGCACATGGTAACTGTAAAGCTCTTAATAATTGCAAAGCTGATGACAATAAACAAGCAGATTCTGCCCACTGAGCGCCATGTAAAAGGTAAGGTAGAGTCCTTCCTAAACGCTGGTTTTTATCAGTGCCTACGCATGGGGTGATAATCAAGAGAACAGATGTGCTGAGCACTCACAAGAAAACAACAGGTACTTTGAAAAAAGACTATGAAATACGAGATCGAGGAGAGAAAAAGAATCAACTGTTGATCAATTTCAAATTAGATGAATTTCATTACCATAGACCCACCCCCCAACACTCATCTACACCCACCAACACTCATCTACACCCACCAACACTGGTCTGCAACCACCAACACTGACACACATACACACCCACCAACATTATCTGCTTGGTTAGGTGGGAGACTGATGCACATAAATGTTTGACCGTATCTTGTGCCAGTTGCAGGGTAGTCATAAGAACTTGAGGCAGCAAAGTGTCGGTCGTCACGGCTGCTGGTGTTGGTGGATGAAAAGGAGGAGGCAGCCCAGTCTTTCTGCTGCTGGCCTGAGCTTGTTTTAGGCAAGTTGGGCGCAACATCAGCCTGGTGAAATTCCTAACGTAAGCAAACCTTGAACATTTTTTATGTAGTACTCGGTATGTTGTTGGACACACCAAGTAAAGGTGAATGAACTGCAATGGACAGTTACAATTTCGGTTATCTATTACAACCTGCAACACAATAACACAACACTACATCCTTCCATACCTCAACACATCCTCCACTACAACACCACAACATGACCAGCAAAACAATACAACATCTTTCCGCACAGTAACTTAACCTGCAATAACACCACAACACGACCAGCAACGCAGCAACACAGAAAGATCTATCCGTAACTCAGGGTAGTTTCAGCTGGCAAAAGTTGAAATTTCATCATTCCCCTGATGCTGAATTTGTGATCATCAACCAGTGGGAGGCTGACTATGGCCAAACTAGAAAAAAAATTCTGACTTCTGACTAACGAACAAAACAAAAAACAATTTTTACTAAACATATGTCTCAATCAATAATGTATTCCTAAATACTATGTGAAATTGAATACTCCTAGCATAACAACCCAATATGCTAAGAAATTAATGGCCGCGAATGATCTAAAAAAAATCATAAAATTTGAGGTTTTTCACATACACTATGGCTGCACTATCACCTATACTAGCATCACATTATGGTCTACATAAGAGCTTCATCATCTACACAGAAGCCACACCATCACCAACACTAAAGTTACAACAACTATAAAGTATTACACTAAGTTACAACAACCATTAAGGACTACACTAAAGTTACAACAACTATAAAGGACTACACTAAAGTTACAACAACCATAAAGAACTACACTAAAGTTACAACACCCATAAAATACTACACTAAAGTTACAACAACCATAAAGGACTATGCTATGATCTGTACTAAAGCTGCAATATTTACACGATGATCTACATCAAAATCTAAGCTACCATTTCCACTGTGCTTACAATATAACCCTGCCAACAGAGAAATGAATAAAAAATGTAGAGGTTAAATAGAAGGCAACATTACAAGTAATGCTCTAAATCAAAACAACTTAGAGAAATTCAAAGAACCAGTTTAATCCAGTGGTGTTATGAACTTCCTACAATACATAGTCTGTAGAATATTTCGTTTTGAACAAGAATTCACTTTGAACAGAAGTTCCAATTAGAATCTATGGGATCTAAATTTCAGTTCCCATTAAGAACGTTCCAATTTGGAGCTTAGCCTATACATCCTACAAGCCTCAGCTCCTGATCTGTAATATATGCCCACATGAAGGGGGAAGAGTAGTGTCTACCTTCACCTGAGTGAGAGTGGGGGTAGTGTGTATCCTCACCTGAGAGGGGGGTGGAGGGTAGCGGGGTACTGAGTGCACCAGCCAGAAGCCCCCCTTCTCTGTCATCATGACCACCCCCTTCGTGTGTCCATGAGTCTCACTGGTTGTGCCGTTCGGGAACTCGTCGTTGTAAAAAATATATAGCGTTTTTTGCTGATGGAGAAAGAAAATATGTCGAAAAAGTTTGAACACATTTTGTAAAATGAATCCCTGAAAGACAAGGTTATCTCATCAGTACCATACACACTTGAAGTTGGATTAGAATTTCCACTTTCATTAGAATATATTTTACATGAAAATGTAAATAGAATAAATTTAAAGCTGTTACAGTCCTTTGTTGGCTTCACTGAGACTGGGATAGTGTGTACTTGAAAATTAATAATTATTTTGTTATTATTATTTCAGTCATGGTTTGAAGTTCCCTATCCACATGAAACGAAATCCAAAGCAAGTGAAGAGAAAGGACCTTTGAGGAAGGACTAACAGAATGGGCAACTCCATGCACAAGGCATGTTACCACACAGGATCACCTGTTCATAGAAACAGTAAGTTAAAGATGAAGAGGAAGACAAAACACAGAAGAGATAGCATAAAAGATGTGAAAATTGAAAGATGCAAAGTGGGCACAAAAAAAAACAGAATTTCTGAAAGCCTATCTGCAGCTGAAGTAACCTAACAGTATCTCCCTGTGGATGCCAGTACCAATAACAGTATAATAACTACCATAATCATATTTCTTATCTTATGCCCCCTGAGGAGAATAACAATGATACACAAATTAAAGATGATTGAACAATTGTAAGCTCAAGTACAACTCTTCAGAACAATCTGTTCGTTATAACAAACTCAACTGATTTTCAGAAAACAATTTATTAATCTGTTCATAATAAGGAACTCAACTAATTTTCAGATGCTTAAAATTATTAACCTTAACATAATACTTGCCACACAAATTCATTCTCCTAAATTAAACAAAATATAACACAATTGAGACTACAATTGGAAATTTTACTAATAGAAAAATAGCACCATCATTGGGAACATGTTAAATATCCTCCTTGCATGTACATAATAAACCCAATAGCATTGATAAATTTAAAATAGTAGATACACATTCTGGAAGTTTTGATCTTCGTATCCTCGAGTCTCTGTACATTCACAAGCTAAAGTCATCCCTGAATGAAATGCAGACTGCATAGCCTCTGACAATAGTCAACTGCTAAGCTCCATCCAAGTTCTATTCCCTTTTGTATTTTTTTATTAGTTATTATTGTGATTCCTTTTTTTCATTTCTGAGATTCATTCTTTGTGTTTTGAGCACTTACTATACAATATTTTCTTATGTTGATTTCAGGTTCTTTGTTGAAATGAGCTTAGACATCAAAACGTCCAATTAAAATGGTTTTAAGATATCTGTTCTCAATCATATAGATAAATATACTCCTATATTTTAATTTTTTATACTTAAATTTTATTTATGCATAGGCAAATTCTTACAATTTTTGTGGACATTAACAAATACTGTACATATACATACACGAGCACAGACAGACCTTGGCCCACAGAGGGTACTGGTACAGCAGAGACAGAGTGATGCCAGGCATGGAACGATGATCTGCAATGTTGCGGTCGCTGAGCAGCCAACCGATTGTGTTGTCGCTATAGCCTAGCAAGCTGGACACTCCTCCTGACTGATGGAAGCTGTAAAATGCATTGAATTCCCCAATATGTTATGTTAAAGTCTGTCCAGTGGATCATTAAACAGCTCAGTGCATTGCATTAAACCCTGTGTAGACCTGAAATTTCACTTGAAAAGCGGCTAAGCTTAATGGAACGGTAGGTAGGTAGGTACAAGCGTATTAACATATAGATTTGCCATACATTAGAGATGACCCTATCTTACAAGAATATTTAAAGGAAAAAATTGTAAGGTTTCACCTGGAACTTAGTAACTATTAAAGAGTATAATTAATAACTCCTCAAAGGCATGATTAATGAAGAACACATGGAAGTGCATAAAATAAGAATAAGAACAAAACTGATGTAGGAAAAAAGAATAGAAATGAATAGGAATAACATAAACGAAGCATACCAACATTTCTATTTGTCTCATAAATCAACAAATAATTCAATTAGTATCATAAGTATCAATAATAATTTTTTCAGTTCAAGAGGGATAATTTTGATTATCAATGACCTTCGGTGTCCAAAAAGACTCACCTGACTGGAGCGTCGGGTATGAGATACATGTACGCAAGTCCTTGCTGGACGAGACTGTACTGGGAACTCCGATCCTGGGGCAGCTTGTACAGTATAAATCTGCACAAAAAAATCATAAAAACATAGCAAAACAAATTATCCATTCTAATTTGTGTTTTATTTCATTTCTGGAAACTAACAGTACAATACACTGCAAGCACTTTAATCTAATGCAAACATCATACTTTGAAAGACAAATTAAATTGAAAACCTGTCTGATGCAAAGAAGAGTGTATAAAAAATTGAAATCAGAATTTTGATCCTAAAATAACCTATCAAAAAGAGTATCAAAATAATAAAGACAATATTTTAGTTCAATAATTTCATGGCCTAAGATTTCTAAAGTAAAACATATATCATAGAAATTTGGTAAACATATATAATTAAAATCAACTATCAAAAAAGATAGCACACTCACGAGTCAATCTGACGTCCTTCTTGATCTCTGCAGCCGTGCCAATCATCATCATCATCAGAGAGCTCAATTTGATGATAGCAATTATACAGGCAAAATGACCCTAACAGCAGGACTAACATAGTCCCAATAAAATAACAGTTTCCCATTTTTATAAGAAAATAAAGCTTTCACATACCATGGAGATGCAAAGTATACTTTGGTAACACCCTATTCAAGTGTTAAGATAATAAAGCATTTAAGATAACATCTGCTGAGCATGAGATGAGAGTATGTAAGTATACACCAATAGCACCATATATCAATATTTAAGATATCTGGTGAATATGAAAATATCCAAAACAATAAATACAATGCATGTGTAACTATAATTAGTTGACAAAATTTAAATAAAAGATTTTAAACTTTTTTACTTTCAGCTGCAGAAGAAGCCAATCCTTTCTTCAGAAGTCAAAATTACTAGATTTGTATGAACATCTGTAAAATTCCCTCAGGCTGACTTGCTCAGAATTTTACCTCTGACCAGCCCAGAGGCTGAAAATAGGGAGTTTACCTGTCTGTAAGTGATATTTCCTTGAGCCAATATGCTATAAATTATCCTCCTGACTTAAGGAGTCAGCAGTAAGGACTCCTTAGTCAGCAGCTCAGAAAGTCATTTCAGAAATTTATTCCAAGCCAAGGGCTCACATTTGGGCTCATATTTTGAGCTTAATGAATGAAAGGAAGGAAGATTGCATGTTCATTGGAGACAAAAACCCTACAATTAACTTTTGATAGCAATTCATGGGCCCATTTTTTAAAAATTCACTTTGAACAGAGAATACATTAGGGTTAGAATACACCCTAGAGTCTAGATTCCTAGACTCTTTACCAAGGAGTCTAGGAATCTCTGTTTCCTACTGTTCCTTTTAAATAGGCTTTTCTTTTGAGGAGAAAAAATTAGAAAGCCCAATACATAACCATTCAAAACATAGGAATTATTAATGTTTTAAAGATAAGATTCAATAGGTAAAAGGTCAGAAGCAGCATAAGAGTTTCAATAAATAGTATTTGCAGCGGAAGCCAAACTTGTTTGCCATATGTTCTTCTAAGCAAATGATAAAAATTCTGGTTTCAATCTAAAACTTTGAATTAATTCTAATTTTAATTCTTTACAAATTCCTTTTACATTTCTTAGGAATAACCTAGTTAAATCATACATTTTGTTCCAATAAAAATGCTAGTCTTTAATAATTTTTAGTCTCCTCAACTAACAAATAATTACACAACCACATATAGCATTCAAATAAACAATCAAAATAAATAATTTGATGAAAGTTAATAGTTTTGGCCACAACCTTGCAGAATAGAGCCATAATTCCATCAAAAATAAAACCTAACTCTTAATAAATAGCTGTCAAGATTTGTCTAACAAGATTGCTCTAACTAAATAGATATGGTACACTGCAAATATTTCTACATGGTTTTAGAAGTTTAGAAATGAATGAAAAAAAATTTATTGAGACTCCTAGTTCTTGAGGTCACAAGAATTCATCTTGAAATCATAGTCAACATTTCC
The DNA here is from genome assembly GCA_014899125.1 of Orchestia grillus. Classification (NCBI taxonomy): domain Eukaryota; kingdom Metazoa; phylum Arthropoda; class Malacostraca; order Amphipoda; family Talitridae; genus Orchestia; species Orchestia grillus. The sequence continues at coordinate 3,717 of VOMN01023713.1, read as the reverse complement.
TTATTTATGAAATGTCTAGATTTTCTAGTTTTCAATTTTAATGCCAGCTTTGTTGCAATACATATAACATATTAGCATTGGTGATTGAGACTATTTCATACAGACACAGAAAGGAAAATCTTGTATAAACTGTAAAAAATAGGGAATCATAGGATTCCTGAGCTTAGAAACAGCAAGTTAAGAAGAAAGCAAAAGAAAAGATAAAGAGCTTTCAGCAAAAAAAAATATAAAAATTGGAAGATCAAAGTGCATACAAAATGTAGAGAAGTCCCAAAGGCTTATTTTATACTGAGGTAAGCCAACAATATGCTCATAAGGTTGCCAGTTTCCATTCCATAGGATAGACAAACCTAACAAACCTAGACCTATTGTCTACCTTATGTCCCCTGAGAGGCCAGGTAACACAGCCAACTTGTATATCCTGCACACTATTAAAAACTAAATTTATTATATTAGCTAAATATTTCCAAGCATCAGTCATTATTGTTTAATCACAAGCTATAGTTGCATATAAAAAAACTTTCTGCAGAAGTTTTAAAACTTTGGCTTAATATCTATACTTATCATAATAATCAACAAGCCATCAATTTAAATTTGAAATATATTAAGAGTTTAGTATGTTATAAGTCAGGCCTAGAATATGAAATCAAGGTAGATTAACTTTTGATATCTGTAATAACAAACCATTTACAATAATATCTCAATATGATAAGAAGGAATACTGAGATAGCAATATATATCAACAATTAAAATAACTGGAGATAAGATGCAACACATTTTTAATATCTATATCTAAGGCATAATTCAAATATGTATCATACAATAATGTTAGAACTCTTCAACCGCGTTCTCCAGTATCTATCTTCTAATTGTGTTCACTATGAATTTAAAGAGTAACTACGAGCATCCAAACTATATAAAGTTTATTACACAATAATTTTGTAAACATAATTACATCACAAAATAACAATTGTAACTTTCTAGATTAAAATAATACCACGAAAAATTCACATTCAAAATTTTAAACTTACACCTTATATCTTTACACACCAATGAATATATATCGACCTCAAAACGAGAACAGATGGCCGATTTTATTGCATCGTTTTAAAAGCCAATGTTTGTAAACAAAGATGACGTCACACACCGAGCAGATGAAAAAAAACTTTCCGAAGCGCATCCAAGCAGTGACGAATAGTCCGCATGCATTTTGGTAAAATTATTTTACTTGTGTCAAGAATACCTCAGTTATCTCTTAACAATGATCATCCATGTATGTATTTCCTGATCTTAATTAACTCTACAATTTTGAAATACGTAACGCGAGAATGAATCATTAAACTCTGGGAAAAATTAACTGTTGGAGATTTGATGAGGTCAACGTTCCATAATTTTTTACCAAAGAGCAAAATAGCTTTAAAAAATTCTAAAAGGAAAGTTTAAAAATACTTGACATGTACAATGCACGTAACAATATATTTTCCAAGTATCTTAAATGCTATTACTGAACAACAATGAAACTTTGCGGTTACGAGTTCAGTGTTCACGTGCACGACTTCAACAAAACGTGAATAGACCAACTTACCGGAAATGACCTTAATACTGAAGTTTAAAGTCATGAAATGCTGAAACACCTTACAGCTATTATTTCAATACTTAGGATATACCACCGAATCGTAGGTAACACTGTGCATGTGTTACCTACTGTGCCTCAGCACAACGTCTGCTTGGAGCAAGGTTGACAAAGAAGTAAAGCAGCAACGAAGGCAGTTAGCAATTGCACTAGATTACGATATGAGTCAGTGCAAGCAAGAAGACTCATGATGCAAGACTTGTGTTCACCACACCAAAATGAATTTCTCCTTAGCTCCAAGATGGCAATAACTACGTACTTTAACGTTATTTAACGCACGTTTGTCCCAAAAAAAATAATACCACTGACAAAACCACTCATTAACTCAACAAACAAATAGCTCAGAACGACGTAATTCAACTAATCAAGAAAAATGCATGCTTCGATTACATGTCGTTTTCTTCATTGTGTTCTTCCTGTAGCTGAAATTACTTCTAACGAGTGTGTTTGAGTAGAAATTACAGTGATGGCCTCTTAACTTCGTATGATTACAACTTTAAACTGAAACGAGGAGCAGCGACGGGAGCGTGGGTGCACATGCGTGTTGTTTCAGGAGACCAGTCAGTTATTTTGCCCAATTTCCGCGTGAAGCTCACAGAAACGGCCTCCTGAAATTTTTTAAAAGCTTAAAAGTGTTTAGGCCAGCAACCAATCGCGTTAAATAGAGGCAATCAAATCAATAAAAATAAAATAATAGATCAAATAAAACAATCAAACAATCAATAGAAGCAAAAAAGTTGATTTAAAACAATCGCGTTACATGGAAACAATCCCAGGAGACACGATACAGCAATCTATCATCAGGAACGCCCTCTAATTTGGCGTTTGCTGCACAACACCCAACACAATTTGTTCCTAATTGACGGTTCGTGTTATTCTCGGCGCGTCCTTCAATTTACGGTCATATTTTCTTAGCCAGCCACAGCAGAGCGTATGCCTCGAACATAGGGAGCGTGCACATCATGCCCTGTATTTGATAACTCCGCACGCACCAAAAATATCATTTTCCAGCCATATCCCTACCTAGTGTGCTCACTTTTCAGTCATATTCCTACCTCCAGCAAGCCCACGCGTTCTACGTGCGAACAGCTCTGATGACCTTTCGAGGAGGCTTTTTTGTTCGTTTGTTCACATGTGAAAAGAATACAAACAGTACCGGTGCCCCGAAACATTTCCAGTAATGGAAATCTTGCGGTGCCGCCGTGTGAAGGCCATCCGATCGTGCGCTGTGGTTTCCCAAGTGCTGGCAAGACGCGGGTGCCTCCTGACGACGTCTTGCATGAGTGCAGTGGTGAAATTCTTCGCGTAGCTCCGGTGTCGCAAAGCTCGGCGTCCTCTCACAGGGGCAGTGATCTCTCCCGATAGATAATTTAGAATTTTTGCGCTAGGGACCCCACTTATTTCTCGGTAGGTCACTTGCTAGCTTCCCACTAAGTGACCCAGAGTCTTCCTCTAGATACCTCGCACGTTTTTCACTAGAAGCTTGAAAATTTTCCGATAGATAAATTTTAAATTTCCAGATTTATGACCCAGAAATTTTCTACCTGGCAACTCGTAAATTTGTATCTAAAAGAGGTACAATTTTTTTGTGGAATAAATAGAATTAGTTCGCTAACGCAGCTCACAAATATCCCACAAATTGACAAAAAATTACTGCTATATTAAAAACTTCTGCACTATAATTCTTACAAATGCCATGCTATAAATCTCTCAAATTTCCGCTAGCAAACTCTAAATTTCTTAAGGAATCTAATAAATTTTCCCAGCTAGGTAGTACCCTATAACGTGAACTTCTTTGGTATCCCAGAACTCTTCCCATGAGCGTATTAATTTCAGTTACAGTCATTTTGTTCAAAATGAGATCCGAAACTTTAAGTAACATTAACAGTAATGTGAAGAGATACATCTTACGTTAAAGATAAAGTTTTAACAATTGTGAATACAGATTTTTTACTGCTACAGGGTCGAGGATTACCACAAAAGCAATGACCTTTAGCGGTCGCCAGGCAAGCAAGTGCGCAACCCTGCAATTGCGAGTCTTTTAGGGGTTTGGAAGTTAGGGAGGCGGGGTTTTGGGGGGCAGG
>VOMN01023709.1:10801-36692 GCA_014899125.1 Orchestia grillus | reverse complement strand
AGGAGGATGTATCATTTAGGTCAGGATACAGTGAATTCATATGATTAAGGTAGGGGTCAATATTAGGAAACATTTCATACTCATCTGCCATGTGAATCGAATGATTCATTGGAGAAGTAATAGGGAAAAAATGTAATTAGACTAGATAAAAGGCTAATCTAAAAGACTAAAATTACAGATTTGCCTTCTTGTTGCTGCCGAAGTGTTGAATGTTATCCTCTTCGGAGCATGGTATTTCGCGGCTCTGGTTCCTATTGGCCACATCTCTGGTTTCAGAACTTCATTTGACTGCGTCTTGTCTCCTGTGATTTTGAAGGCACTGATGCAAATATTAAATCTAAAATTGTAAAACTGTGGAATTAAAATCACATTGGTGAACTAATTTCTTGATTTCCGAAACTGCTGTGGGGCGGTTATTGAAAGAGTGCAACACTGGTAGACTTGATGCAGAAATAAAAAGGCAGACCAAGATAAAGTACAGCAAGAGAGGATCTTTCCATTGATCTTCTTGCTCACGAGGATCACTTTCTCGCCGCAGGACACGTTTTTACGAAAATTTTGGATAAAATATCAGTATCTCGACAAACTGTTTCGAGACGTATGCATGAAAAAACCTTTAATGCTACAAGCCCTCGGAAAAGCCGCTGGTAAGTAAGAAAACCAAGGTACCAAGGTAAGCCTCCGCGGTTAAGTACGTCAACTGGTCTGAAGAAAATTGGTGCAAAGCATTTTTTGGGGGATGAATCGAAATTTGATATACCTGATAGGCACTGAAAGGAGTTTCTCAGAAATCAGTGAAAATTCAATCCAAGTGTGACCAGAAATCAGTCAATTTCGGCGGAATACGGGTCATATTCTTTTTTATGATATCATGATTGAGTACTTTGCTGTAATCCATTTAAATCTAAGAGTTAATGGTGTAAATAATGAAAGTCTGCTAGAACAACATATCGTGTTAGTGTTTCAAAATTCTGGAGTTGTGATTCCTGAGTTTATGCAGGACAACGCTCCTCGCCATAAGTCAGAACTTGTTATGGACTATCTAAAGGATCAAAGATTAGGGGTTACGAGCTGGTTACTCCAACGTCCCATGAACTCATGGAGGACATTCGGCCAGAATGTCATACCTAGAATTTCAGCTAATCTGGAAGATTTATGCTTTACGTACGTTAAATGGGTAAAAACTTCAGTGACCTAATGATAAAATCTAGTGTGATCTTGCCCCCAAAGATATGTGCTGCTGTGATCCGAAAATAAGATCTCAATATCAAATGGTAAAAATTATATTTTTTGTGTTTATCGTTTCATTTTTTTTCTATGATAGATTGATTTGCTACTTAATTTTTGGCAATTGAAAGTAAATAAATAGCTAATATACTTCAAGTATTTTTTCAATTCTCCTGAAAAGTTGCCACAGTGTTTACATCGGAAAACTTATATACAGTGAAAATTATAGAAAATTAAGCTTTTTTTTGCAGATTTCAAACTTCTACATTTTTCCCTAATTGTAGAGGTTACTCTAGTGAGTTAAACAATACATCCTTGTTTACGTTTTGATTTCATACGTTGAACTGTACATTTTTATGTACTAATGGATCGAATTGGCGATCTATTTAAGAGTAGATAACACTAAAGTATGTAGTAATACTGGTATTGCAGTGCTTCAGTGACTCGAACTGTTCGAGCAGTGAAAAAAAGATTATAGAAATCAACAAATTCTTCCTAACGCCGCTTCAATAACGACATTTTTGCGCAATTGGATCTTCCAGTTCTCATCAAACTCATCAAACTTGGGGAAGGAGAAATGAAAATAATTTTTGTTTATTCCCATTACCGTCGTCTAATTTATAGGTCATTGTTTAAAACTATAGACTCAAATAATCATTGATGTACGTATATTAGGTTTGGCTCTAAATTAAAAACTTAAATTTTTAATCTATTTATTATAGATCTTAAATTTGAAACAGCATTATAATTCTGCTTAACATCAATTTGTAGTTGTTTAATATTCCCTACATCAAGAACAATATCATTTTGTACCATTTTACCAGATTATTTAATTAATTTTCTTTAAACATTACTGTAAGATTTTTCTTCTGCACACCGATTGCCTCAATAATCAATAGCAAGAAAACGAACACGCTTTTTCGAGTCATCTTGTTCTCATTGTAAATTACGTTATATTTTGCAATATTTTAGGCAACTTTTTCTACATCTCAAAATGAAAGGATTTTTTTAGCTGAATCGCATTTGCGAAAAAATTGACAAATTTGTAATCATTTGGGAATCAATTATTACATATTAAACATTACTCTCCAATCATTGAATATATGACAAGTACTGTTTTATCCATCGTGAATGCCATGGTTAAACCGTTTTAGGCTTCAGTTTTTCAATCTCTAGAGTCGACCCGTTAAATAATTTCTTTATATTTTGATTTGCGCAATTTCAGTCGCATTTAACACCGCATCTATATCAATTTTAGAAAAACTATTTTTATCGGTTGCGATGTCCGAATCTCCATCAGCAAAGGTTCTCAGTTGGTTCATGTAACGGAACTGTAACTTTTTACTTCTTCGTGAGTCGATATTCTACCTTCAAGTAGTGGTGTTTTATTTCTAAGAAAGGTAATGTGTTCCGCAACACTTTCTCTGACGTAATCGATTTTTTCATGAATTACTTCCATGTGTTCCTGCTGAGCATATGAATTCATTCATCTTTCTCATTAAAAAAGTAATTCGTAGCTTCTAGTAGCGATTCATGGTTTTGATTGATAATATTCTCTCTAGTCTGCATAGAATTTTTGACATTACCATACAGTCCTGACTACAGAATACTTCTCACCTGACTACAGAATTGAGAGCAAAGTTATCATTCTATGCCCATATTTGTGTGTCTGCCGACACTGTCTTCAAACATAGACTGATCATGCGAAGGGTCACTGAGGGCTTCGTAGCGCACGAGGTAGCGTGCTGGCGCATTGGTCAGAAGATCTCAGCTGGAACACAGCCTCAAACAACAAGCCGGTTTTTCGCGGAAACTCGATGAAGCCGTGAGCTTGCAAGCGGGTTCAAGTCAACAAAGACCATTGTTTGTAAAGGAAGGAGTCTTCAATGTATATATATTGGAGAAGGAAACCCATTCTTATATATATATATGTAGACATATATAAGACCTGAACCAGACTGAGCTGCAGTTGGTGGTCGCAGTTCTGAGGTGCCAACCGCCAGGGAGACCAGCAGACAATTTTTCGTGAGGGAACACGGAGGTTTTCTCCATTTTTACGTGGTGATACCAAAAAGTTGGGAGATTTTGTTCAAAAATTTTCACTTGTAATGTCAATTCTGATGTAGTTACATCCTGCATTCATATTTTCAGGTGGGGGAGATGTATAAATCAATTCTCAAATCGGGTTTCAGAACCTCCTGAATAAAATTAACTTCTTTTCTCGTGACATGGGAACTCTTTTGTCTAATACGCCCGTTGTAGAAAAAATATGGCATTAGCAATCATTTAGCAAATTATTTAAGAACTAATTCGATTAGATAATTGGATAATTACAGCTAATGACTAGCGTCTTTGACGTTCATAAAATTCGGTTGGCAAAGACGTACTAGACAAAGCTAAGCCCTACGGGTCTGCGAAATGAATGCTAATTCTTCCCATCTGGCTTTCCCCACACAGACCCATTCCAGGTCACATAATATCTGGGGCATTCACGCCGCCTCCCGTAGTGTGAAGAGCGTGAGTTCATGGCCCCAAGAGGCATTACTCATCGGCCTCAAGAGCTCCCTCTCAGTCACTCGGGCGTCATCGCCACCAATGCATTGGGAACAATGACATCGTTTTATTCTCTTAGACACTTTGCGAGTTTATATGAAGAATCATTTTATTTGTTCATCTTGAAACCAATTCTTAATAAAATATATCACATGTTCGTTCAGACGCCATTGCTTTATGGCATTACTCACGAATATTTCCGTCTCCGCTCATCGCTTCTTAGGCGAGAAATTGGCCTACCGCTTCTCCAAGGTGCCGACGCTCAAGGCTGCAAGTCGTCCGTTGAAGTTTTTCTAAGCCTTGTTGAATTGGTGGAAGCTTCCAGCTTCTCTTGTTGTTCCACCGGAGTCAGGGTCGAGGAAGAAAGTAGGAAAAGATAAGAAAAAAAATCGTTCATTCCGAAATCATTCACATACAAAGTATATACCTTTCGGTTTATCAATCAGTAAAATTACAGCCTTATAATTAAAACGTAGATGTCTCGATTGAACTTCTAATTGAGATATGAAAGACTACAACCTTAAAATTACGTCTGAAAGTCGCATTGAAACTTCTGATCATGATTCTTAATTCGTTCCTAAGCACGAAAAGTGAAGTTATAACCGAAACATCGTATGATTTTTGTGCATACCTCTAAATATAATAATTACCGTGTAAAGATGGCCTATTGTAGCCTAGATTCTTTTATACACACGATAGGCTGCAAAATGAAAACAAAAAGTCGAACCTATTCCGAATTCTACAAGTGAAAAAATAAAATAATAAAAATCGTTGATTCCGAAACCAGTCACATTTAAGGTCTGGGTCAAATCGGTATCTCAATCATTAAGACAATAACTTTAAAAACAGGCGTGAAAGTCATATTGAAACTCCAGTTGTAATTCTTGGCTCACAAACCTATCGTTGAGCGCGAAGTGGTGATCAGCACGTTGGATTAAATGTTATCAAAACCATCGCATGGTTTTTTGTACATTTCTGATAAAATTTACGGAATTACCGTTGACAGATAGGCTGTCAAATGAGAAAAAATAGAAATGTCAAATGTCAAAATGTCAAATTTTGCATTCAGTTGAAACATGCGACTTAAAATCCGTGTAAAATAAAACAGTGATGTCATGAAGTAGAGTTATGGAATATGTATTAAAATAGCGATAGTTTTACATCTCAAAATTGGTCTCTGTGAAGTATTACGAACCATTGCTACCGTATAGTACTGACACCATTACAGCAGATGACAGAAAAGAATTAAAAGGTCTCTGCCTGTGAGTGTAGACATCGTAAAGAGTCTATACATCGGTAAATATAAACGCATTGGGCTATCGATAATTCAAATTAGAGGTTTACCATAACAAGAATTTTACAGTTTCACTTTTAATAGCCCTTACATGGGGTTTTCGAGTATTTGAAAGGACTGAAAAGAAATGGTTTTATGGATAAGTTTATTTATTAAATTACACCCCGTTGTACAGAAACCATATGAATCGAAAAATTTTCTCATCAGCAGCTTTGAATCCTAAATAGCTCTCTGATGCTCGATCTAATAATCAGAAAGAACGAAAATTTTTGGCTGATCTGCCTTATCCTATATTTTCTTTTGAAATTCGACAGTAGACCGTCAGCTGCAGCAAACAGGAGTTACAGCCTTCAGGGCAGCTAAGCGAAGGTTCCAATGCGTCACAGTGTATTGAGGTCGAAATGCTGACACTCCTCTACAGATGTTTTTAAGACATCTGTGAGCAAAGAACCAAAAGTAAAGTTCAATTAAAGTCGATTTGAAACTGGAAAACTTGAATTTTGAAATTTTAATTTAGGAATTAAATTGAACCTACGTTGAACTCAATTGAATCATTTTAAAGCATCCCATTGATGACTGTTTGAAATGATGATATCGGGAACAATTACAGCGATAATAAATAGACCCCTGTATGATATAAGTTAGGGAATAACGAGCATTATTGTAAAACAAGAACATTATTGAGAATATTAGTGATCGCAATGTGGTCTATGTATTACTCAAGGTCATTAGTATTACTCCATTCGCAATACTAATGACGGACATGATAGTGATGATGAATTATGAAAACATCATGACGTATGTAACGGAAATGACACTTAACGGTTTCTAGCACTACGTTGGCGTGTCGCGCGCACAATAGAGCACTTTTGTCTTGACATCGAGACCTTCAGAAAGCATGGCCTGTCAAGAGGACTGATAACGATGTACAGTCTAGGTATATAAGGAGCGTGCTCCAGTCTGGCGCTTACAGAAAACGATCAAGCTCACCAAGAATCAAGTCTCCGGGTTATAGACTTTATTAGTAAATTGAAGGTAAGGCGTCCCGCTAAAATATCTTAACGAGAATGATTTACACGCAGAATGAAAATGTAACTATAATTCATCTTTATAGTTGGTAGTTAGGGATAATTTTGTAGAAATATGTGAAGATATTTTTTTGGAATGAATTACAAAAACGTTTAACCCTGCGTTAGTCTTCTGGCGTCTCTAAATGCAGTTAGTTTGGAAGCTAAGTTGGAATTACGATCACCTCAGCAAAACTGAGGTGAGGCAACACCCCTCGAGGCTAAAGTACCGTTAAAAAGAGGCCCTATTCAATACTATTTTGCTTAACTCTGGTTGAATTGCTAACATATCGATGGCTTAAACACTCAACTCAGCGAGTTGAAGTGTTAAAAAATGTCACTGAGTTCATCACAAGTGGGAATCAAACTCAAGAAAAATTTCAATCATGAGAATATAATGCAATGTTTATTACTTGGAAAGATATTGGGATATTGAGTTTTTAAAAAGAGATCATTTTAAAATGTACACTAAATGCATTTCCACAAAATCTCACTGTCATACGAAATTGCACAAAAATCTGATACTTCGAAGTCGCTTTTTAACATGAAAAGCAACTTACACTTCAGCATTAGTCAAAACTCGAGGGCGCAAAAATTCTGCAAAGTCAGAACGTACGAGAACTTCCGCCGCCATAAGGTTGCAGGCCACACAGGAGTCTTGGAAGTAAAAGTTTCGACCCTGAAATATTTTAACGCAAAGTAGTGCCAAAAAATAATTGGGTCGGTACGCATTATGTCTGCAGCACTTTTGGGTCACCGTTGCACTATGTAGTTTTACAATTCCTTCAATCGTTAATTGAAGGGGCCAAAGAATATCAGGCCAAAATCATCCTATGAATATTCATTTGTTCACAAAAAATGCGTCAGAATTGCATCTTTTGACGTTCGTTTTGGTTATAAGGAAGAGTTTTGTAGCATAACACGGTACAGGTTTACGCGGAAGTGTGGAAGTGTCAGTACTGTACAAGTTGCGGGAAATCGAGTTCACCAAGTACAAATAATAATACAATTCGTAGCATTACTAAACATTTTGCCTCTATTCTTAGTCTCCTTAACATCGATGAATTTGTGTCAAACTCTTGTGAGTTTTAATATGCATTTTTTGTCATTATAATATTAATAATTTTTTATGACACCATTGAACATCGAGAATCTTTTCACGAATATCCCTTTAGTAGAAACGGTAAACGTTTGTCTTAATTCTTTTGTGTTCCGATCTGTGTCCTAATCATAGGCTTAGAACGTACATATTTCAGATCGCTTTCAGAACTTTGTTTGGAAAACTTTTTCATTTGGAATGGTTCCTTTGATAAACGAATAGAAGGATAGAAGACTTACGGAGCGTAGCTCGCTCAACGGCTTACATTCGCTAATATTTTCGCATGACCTCATGACAGGACGTGGCGTAAGCCAAGTCTAGTTCCTCTAAACCTATTTTAAATGAACGATGTGTAGTTGATACCTTTGTTGTTTTTAAATGTAGACCTCACACCTCTTCCTTCTCAGATTATTTTTTGAATGGCAAATACCCAAATATCAAATTCATATCTAAGATGGAAGCTAATGATAGAATGTATTTCCTAAACGAGAATATTTACCGGTGTGGCGACATTTTTAATAAATCTGTCAATCGAAAATCCAATTTCTGAATTAGGTTTTGAGCATGCTAGTTCCTGTTGTGCAATCTTTAACTCAATAGTATTCTAACTCAAAAGTCTGGTGCTTATGAAGTCTGTTCGAACCATACTGGCCTTAACAAAAAATATATTTTCATTTCGTCTCATTTTGTCTCTATGAGTGTCCGAGAATATTTTTATCCCACGCAATATTAGGTTTTTAATTGACACATGTTTTCCTAGTAACGATTTTTAAAGTTCCGATTTTCCCTACTGTGTCCCACCAATCTTTGGCGGACAATCTGAGAAACTAATGTGAGAATTGTGAAAACTTGCGTCCTAACCTTTTCCAGAATTTTCCATCCGTATCAAATAAGATTACGAGCAAAGCAATGGGCCTTTTTTTCGTTTCAAAAATATTTTACTGAGTGGGATGCAACATTCCCTAATTTCTAATTTTATTTATTTCTCTCAACTGTTCCAAATAAAACGTTTGAATAAAGATTAGGTTATGACTTAGTTTATAGTTAATAAGCGAAGGAAATACTCCATTTAGTATGGACTATTAAGGACGGGTAATCTGTACACGAGGTGAGCTCACTCACAGGACCTCGAAGGCATGGAAATATCAAGTTAAGAAGAAGAGGAAGAAAGACAAAAAAAAAAACAACGAAGGGAAAANTTAAGAAGAAGAGGAAGAAAGACAAAAAAAAAAACAACGAAGTGAAAATTTGAAAAAAACAAAGTGGGTGCCAAAGATAGAAGTCCCGAAGGCCTATCCGCATTTCATAGCTGAGATAACCTAACGGTGCCCTCCTGGGGTCCCCAGTCCCCCAAGTGTATGATAGCAAAACTTAAGTAAACGAGCCCCATTCTCAATCCTATGTCTTTTTTTTGAATAAAATGCCATTTTTTCCTCGACTTCTAGATGTTTTGCTCAAATAAGCAGAAACTCTGAAAGTTTACATTAGTTATTTTTAGATTTTTCCGTCCAATATTCCTATTCAGATATCCATATCCAGATCATAATCAGTTGCTCATAATCAATTAATCATCTTTAGCGCATATAAGTTCAGGAGCCGAAACGCAGTACAACCATCCGCTGTAAAAACCCAGCGTCACAGGAAGCACAGCGTGACGTTTAGATAGCACACGACTGCGTAGAGCCCAAGCATGAGTTTGTGGAGGGCAAAGTTGGCCAAAGTGCGTTGTTCTGAATTCCAACCAGCCAGGAGGTGCAACTTCGCTGTTGCGCGATGCGAACGAGCTCCCATAGAATTGAAGTCCAGAGACCGCCATATTAGAGACCGTAACATACCGCTGCTCATCATCTTCACTAATTAATAGAGCAAATGAAGGGGCTCGGAACGGTGTTGTTTCTTTGTCCTGCACCTTACTAACAAATCGCCTTGGGTGACCGGGAAACCAGACACTCAATTTTCTCTATCACCTGCATCACAAACTTGCTGCGTTAAGAAAGTACTTGTCATTTTAAACTACAGTTTTCTTGAATCAAAATTATCTCTGACTATCTTGCAGATCTCGTGAGAGCTTGACTTCGTACTCGAATAGTTATGCGGTTGGTGCTGTTTACTTGTTTACTTGCTGCACTCCTATTGGCTGTGTTTGACCCAGCGCAAGCACAGGCATGGAAGCGACCAATAGAAGCCTACCGGGGAGCCAGGGAAATGTACAGGGCATACAGGTAAGTTACACACCTACTAATGTCGTGTGCTTCATGAGGACATTTGGTCTTTCTGACCTCTAAATATTCATTCTTTAATTTCACTGCTATGCAGTCTTTCTCTACATCCTGCGAGGATTGGGTTTATTTGTAGTGGCCTGTTAAACTTTTCTTTAAAGGGAGACAGATCTTAAACAAAATCGGATTTCTTCAGAAACTGTAATAATATTACTGAAATTATTTATTCTACTAGTTTTAAAATATCCGCTCCTGGATAAACAATGGAAAATGTCTTTTATCCTTATGAAACTTTGATTTTGAATCCAGCTCGTGCCATATTTATTGCCGGTATTACATCTAAGAGAGGCAAACGCGAAAATTCGATGGTCTGACTACAAAAAGGAAGTTCCAGCAATAAAATATAGACATATATATTTTCATTTTGCTTAGTTGCAAATGAATGAAACATTATGGTTTTCAACTCATGAACAAGACAAAAGGGAAATTTTGCTCCTGAGAGGGAATTCATAAACAGAACTCGTGAGGTACTCGGACCTAACGTGAAGTACCCGGACCTAACGTGAGGTACCCGGACCTAACGTGAGGTACCCGGACCTAACGTGAGGTACTCAGACCTAACGTGAGGTACCCGGGCCTAACGTGAGGCACTCGGACCTAACGTGAGGTACTCGGACTCTCATCTCCATGCATTGACTGCTCTTAACTTGCTATTGACTTGTTTTTTATTTAATATCTGTACATAACTTGTATATTTTTTGATCATTAGGCTCAAAACTTGCTCATCAGCTGTACCGAACTTGTTCATCAGCTGTACCATACTTATTCATCAGCTGTACCATACTTATTCATCAGCTGCACCGAATTTATTCATCAGCTGCACCGAATTTGTTCATCAGCTGCACCGAATTTGTTCATCAGCTACACCAAACTTGTTCATCAGCTGTAACGAACTTGTTCATCAGCTTTACCTACCTTGTTCATCAGCTGTAACGAACTTGTTCATCAGCAGTACCTAGCTTGTTCATCAGCTATACCTGACTTGTTGATCCCCTGTGTCTGACTTGATCATCCCCTGTGTCTGACTTGTTCATCTCCTGTGCCTGGCTTGTTCATCCCCTGTGCTTGACTTGCTTAACCCTGTGCCTGACTTGTTCATCACCGGTACCTAAAAGAATGTCATCATTGCTGTTTATTCATTAGGAAATAAATTTCCTCGGACACCACAACATCGTGTACAGCTTCAAGATATCGAGTTGCAGGAGCCACAGATCCGTTTCAATGAGTTACATATTAATTTGAAAATTTTTCCTAATCACAGGGACATGAGGAAGGCCAACTGGAAGAATTCAGACCGCTACTTCCACGCGCGCGGCAACAGGGACGCAGCCAGGCAAGGGCCGGGAGGCCGCTGGGCCGCTGAGAAAATAAGGTAACTACAATGTAACCAAAACAGTCCTCGGTCTTTTAGCGAGCTTCAAGTCTGAGAAAGGAAGCAAACTTTTGTTTGCATGGTGTGAACGCAGATCCTCGTTCGTTTTTCAAGATCCGATTTTTTTCAGCTTTTAAGTCGTTCCTTCAGAACATGCCTTCCTCTCGCAGTTTTGCTTCATTCTCCTCTAAGACAGCATTGCGAGCAGACCAACCGGTCTGCTCAGATCACTCAGATATCAGGATTTTAGAATCTTTACATATAACAAAACATAGGCCAAATCGCAACACTGATCAAACTACCGTTGCTTTATTTTTGTTATTACCTCTTTTATCCCATTCGTTACGTTAGTTTTTATTTGTGCACCGTTCCATAAGATAACGTTTATATTCTCACTATGCAGGTATTTCTTTTTTAAATATTAACAGTATGAAAATGCAATAACTTCAGTTTCTATTCCAGATAGCATTTATTTATTTATCCTGACGTTTTTAGTGGAAACCAGCTGTCTGAGTGAGAAAAATAATTTTTATCGCTACCCTCGTGTTTATTTTTATTTCTTAAGCAATTTTTCCGTTAGTCGTTATCGGAACATCCGAAATAACGTGTCCCAATTTGATAATAAATTAACCAGCATTTTCGAGGATATTTTTTGCTCATCATGATGAATAAAATTCTTGTTAACCTTGATTACAAAAATCATTCCCTTTGCTGAAAGTGTCACTGTGAAACATCAGAAGAATCGAACTTGTAATCTAGGTATCATTTTGCTAAGAAAGGTGCTCAAATGTCTTTGATCAAACAACCAAATAATTTCAATGAATAATTTCCTACCTGCTTGCCGTACTTTTAACTGAACATATTCAAGCTGCAGTTTTCCTCATGTACTCATTTACATGGTCTTCCTGCATCTCCTGCAACTAAATTCATCGTATATGTTCACTAAGCTTCAGACGAAATTCTTATGTTCACAGGGCTGCTACTCGTGAACACTTGGATGAAATGTAAAAAAAATAGCGTGGAAGCTGGGAGTTCTACTTTTGATATTTCTATCGAGTAAAATAAGTGGATATTTACGGTCTTTTTGTGCCAGAGCAAACAGCGATACCATGCGACTCGGGCTATATTTTTGATTTTGCATTGACTACATTGCCATTTATTTTTCGTAAAATGATTTTTATTCCGTACTTAAGTTGAAGAAAAGCCTAGATGTGCGACACACACGCTTTTCTCATTGTACGCATAACCTTTAATCTTACGCCTCCTTCCCGCCCAGCAACTTGAGGGAGATCGTGGACCAGCGCATCAAAGGAGATTCCAGGGCCTCATCGCTGAGGGACCAAGAAGCTAATCGCTGGGGCCGTAACGGAGGTGACCCCAACAGGTATCGTCCGAAGGGCCTGCCCTCGAAGTACTAATGCTGAGCGAGGTTGTGGAGGGTAGCCTGCACTCCGCCAACCCTTCACCGAGCGCGGCCTTTTCTGATTCTTCGAGAAACTGTAGTGAACCACAATGTAAAACACTATCTAAAACAATGTTTTATCTTCTAAGTTTTTCTTATTTCAAATGGGTTCCCGTTTATCTCGGGGGCTAGGATTTCATCGATTTTTTTATGATTCAAAGAAGTTCAATTTTCTCTGACATGACCTCCTGGAATGCTGTGCTCACACACCTTAATTAGTCGAGTGCCAATTATGTAACATCAACATGCATTAGTATTTTCTTTGCACGAGATTTCAACAGCAGGGGCAGACACAAACTAATTTTAAATTCACTCTTTTTCGCACGATCACTCTAATGCTTACCCTGCCTATCCACGTCTATTGCATATTGAAAAGAAAAATCTGTGAAATCACAATTGTTCTCAACTTGTCGAAATAGTCGATTTAAAGATGTGCCTCGTTGGGCGTCGTCTGCCAGTGCTTCAGCTCATCACGCCACATCTATCCTGCTAAATGGACTCTTTCTAAAATGGTTTGTTCATAACCGGTAATAGAAACGAGCACAGTTCGTACTTTATAAAATGAAAGAATAAACTGGGACATCGAGACGACTGAGAGGCATCTCCTTCTATTCTGTAACACTGCATAGATGTTACTGCTAATATCGCTAATAGGATGCTGCTTATATCACAATAAAAGCAAGAAGTGCCGTTGTTTATTCGATGCCATGACCTTCACTTTGTGTGTCAAAATTGAGTGTAAATGGCATCTTACACTTTCGATGGTAACAGAAGATACATTTTCTATTCGAACTCGAGGATGAAGTGGAACTCATACTTACTTAGCGTTAATTTTATTGAACTGTAACAGCATTATTAGGCCGTGAAGATTTTGGCCTCCACATAGACAGGAAACGAACAAAATGCAGAGAGCTTGTCTATACGGCGACAGGATCAAGAAAATGTTATTGTCTTCTCAGTTAGAGCGGGACCACTTCGATAGGTCCATTTTGAAATCATCTCATCCATTCAAAAATGAAATGAATGTAAATCCAAGAATGAAATGGAAGGAAGGTATATGCACGAGACTAAAGATGCGAGGGATTGTAGATGCAAGACACTGTAGCTGCTAGGGACTGTAGATGCAAGAAATGAAAAAAGTAAAGACTGTAAATGCAATTCGGAGGCTTTGACGACAAACTTTCTGGCTCGATAGCCCAAAGTTCAACTCGACTAATAACAGTCAGCGTCTAAATTCAGCTCGAAATTTTCCTAACAAACACTTTCTCGCAAATCCAACTTTAACGTTTCACCATATCCACATTGACCTAGGTATTTCATAGCGCAATTTTCCAGGATGAAAGATGGCTGCATTTCACTTCAGCCCCGAGATCCGTTATTACCGAGACATTACGATCATCAAATTTTCAGGAGGTCTCACGCAGGCACGTCTGAAATTGGCTCATCATTACTGGTTGGTCACACATAGATGCCTCCGCCAATAAGTTAGCCGAATTCTTGCTAAAACCAATAGACGTCATCGCATAGTCGCTTAGGATTGAATGGGTGCAATGACGGTTAAAGTGACGAATTTTGCTACTAGTACACACGGTAAGGGTAATTTTACAAACATTCGGACAAGGTTGGACTAGATCTTTACATACGATTATGGTGAAATGCACTTTAACTTATAAAGGTGAAATTTGGGGTAATTTTTTCTTAATTATCGTTCAGATATTCTAAAAGCCTCTATCATCAAACCATCAAAGAGATCGCAATTATTAAGAAATACTTCATTTATTGAAACATAATCGAGCTAGAAAATACTGTACGCTTTGAGAACCCTTGAAGTGCACGGGACTGCGCAGCAAGCCAACTGTGAGCGAAGTCATACGGAAATTCCGTCGAGGATATCAAAGTTCAACTTAAAAACATTTTTTTCGTTTAACTCGTAACAGCAAAAAATATGATTGCAACACTGCAAACATGAACAGGTGAAATTTTTCCCTGGTCGAGGTCCCCTTCACAGACCTTTCATGGAATGTTTGTTCCTAAGCGAGTTAGTCCTAGATTCTACCCTTTAGTAAGGTGATCATCGAATTATTTGCATTTTTGTTATTTCTAAAATTTTACCACTGCGGCCACTTTGGGCGGGTAATCATGAGCTTAATGAAAACGTTGCATACCCTACATCTCCTTCTCTACGAACTTATTTATAAATCCTTCACGAACATTGACGACCCCAGTCTGCTTAATCAGTAACAAGTTGAGCTGCGACACGTCGTGGTGCTTCGCAGACTTAAGTCCTCAAACGGATAAATTAACACAAATATTCCAAAATAGTTATAAAGGCATTCCAACAGAACTGGTAAGCCTAGTTTAGCCTGGACATAAGTATACTAATCATGGGCTGCTTGTTCACTACATGAACGCACCAATCGGTGATAGAAACATTCCTGTAACCAGCGTCCAAAACCCTATTCCAATAAGTGCGGTGCTCGGATCCCACGAATTTCCATAGGACAGAAAAAAAGGCTAACAGCTCCATGTACATGAGACAATAACACCAAAATAAGAGCACGAGTGCAGGACAATTGTATACTAGCTGAAGGAGGTAGATAAGGGAACCTACAGTAATAACTTTCCACACTATTTGATTGAAAGCACTCCAAATGTATTAATGTTCATGATGACTAGAGCCAATTACTGTTGTTCAAATAATATTCAAAGTTGGAAGATATGGTGTGAATAATTTTTCTTCTTGCCCTTCGTCCTAAGGATTGATCTATCGGTATCAGTTCTTGATCGCCCTATGAATTGATTTTTTACCAAATGCCTGTCACGCTCGGCGTGTATTCAGCAATATATGAAATGGGATTTTTTGCACAATTTTTAGCGGTGCCAACACACCAATATACCTGCCAACACACCAATATACCTGCCAAACTACATAAAATCTGCCAAACTCGCTGACAACGATTTTTTCCAAGCAATTTCATGTGCATGTTTGCTCACAGGCAAATGTAACAGATTCTTTTCATATTTTTTCACTTTCACTTGAAAACAACAAAGAAAAGGAACTTTTAGATTAGTTCTAAGATTGGTATATATAATTTACAAAGCTATTATAATTTGAAGATTCATTTTCCAATAGATAACAACTCTACTATAGTTACATATTATGAGCTAGTATTCATAAATATCCGTAAACTTGCTTCAGAGATCATCATTCGCAATGTCCCGCATCACAACACCGCATAATAACATTTAGAGTGCGACGAGCTGCAGCTTGCGTTGCTGGTCAACACCGCTGTCGGGGAGCTAAGACACATAACAATCTACTGTAAAGTTTTTTCACCTTACACGATGTGAAACTGATTCAATACGTGCTTGACTAGGAACAATTCGTTTCAATTAAAAAAAGGTTAATCAAGTAAATCGAAATACGATGCTACAGTAAGAATATTTGTATAATGAGCGGAGTAATCTTTGCAGCATCACCCTGAACGAAAGAATTCTCTTGGTATCGTAGGCATACTAATGATATAATTATTCTTTATATCAGGTTATATGTACATCATATATGAGTAATACACATAGAAATAAGTGTCCCGTCACTCTGCAACAGGAAGTTTTAATCGGTAATTATTTCATCAATCGATTATTTATGAATTCGAGTGATATTGAAAGCATTTCCTCATTCACGCGATTTGCAACACCAGAACTAACATGGACTGGCACTTAACAGGTGAACAAAAGCTAGTATTGGTGTTAGTTTAAGTGGTTTGTAGCACGAAAAATGACTGTTTAACAGGTTCTCGAATAACAGACTCTATGGCCGCAATCGAATTACTTTTTATAAACTGAGTCCCTTTTCTTCGACTTAAGACGCCATTAATGTTTTTCCCTACGTCCTTCGAAGAAGATCCATAAGAAAATCTGTCAGACTATAGACTATTCCTCAGATATCGTTAGGCAAAATTCTTATCGAAATATGAGAGTAATCTCGACCAGTGTTCTCACAGAGCTTGCGTTACGTCAAAATAACAGATAGACAAATGAGGTCTCGGACTGATTGGAGTTGCATTGAGCAATCCAATGATTTTTTTTCAATGAGACGTGATATGCAACGAACAATTCATTTTAACGCATATTTTTGGTGATGCATGCATACACTCTCGTCTTCGTATGAAAAGGTTAAAATGTAAGAGTCGCAGACGAGAAGACTCGGCCGAAAAGAGTGGCATCGTGGGGCCCACACGAGTTGTCTGACAAGGTTGTCGGGCAGGGCTGTCAAATTGTCAAGTCTTGTGCACAAAGGAGACACAATACTTAAATATTTCCAGAAAATACGAAAAATTCAATTTTATGTCGTCTCCGTACATATACATTAATAGACTGCCTTTCAGTCCTGGTGATGTGGATCACGAAGCACCACAGAACGACTGCTAGCACTGCGGGGCGTGAGGGGGAGTATGACCTCGACACCGAAAATTTCTACTTTGCATGAGGGAAGAAATTTTTAAAGGATACGCTAGAACCTCCGCGTAAAGTACCACAACTCATTTTTTTAGCATATTTCAACTCAAGAGACGTATGAAGAACTTCAGTTTTCAGTGATAACCTCAAACTTCTATTCTAGTTTTTGCATTTCAACTTTTAAGTCTTCACATGCAACTGGTTACAAGAGATAGAAATGCACGAGAGACGTCTCCATTTTGTCGCCCGGCAACAAGAAGTACGCAGCATCCAGCTACGTTGAAAGAGAATTCACCAAAACACCAATCCACTTCGGCTTACTCTGCAAAAGAATGTGAAGCTCAAACGACGAATACTTCACATCTTTTCGGCCCCAAACGTAGCCATTAGATGAGTTTTACAGAAAAGGATTTTCCGTTTTCTGTTCGCACAGAGCAGTCAACTTTGAAATTACCACTTTAATTTCTTCAAAAACAAACGCACTGGGGCCGCATCAAGCGTCAAAAGGATGAAATGGGTTTGGCATACCGTGACAACAAAATTCAACGCAAGTGACGAAGTTGAGAGGAGCGCTCAGTGCCCTGAGGGGCACCAGGACTGGCAAGTCTCAGAACACCAACCAAGTAAGCTCGCACGGTCCTTAAATGAGCATTGCTTATCTATGACTTCAAATATTTACATTCTTAAGTTAAACTTAGCATTAAATCACGTTTAATCTCAATAAAATCGAAAGAACTTCTTGATTTTTGCGGACATCAATCTCAGGGAGAGCGAAAGTTCAAGATGACGGAATTGGGCATCTGGTGTATTTTATTCCAACCCCTTATTGAATGTTTTCCTACTCTGCAACGTTCTAATTATTCCAAACATCAAAGTGCAAATAAATCCGTTCATCAGAAATCATCGCCTTACACCTAAAAATTAACACGATCCTTATCAGTGGTATAGAAATTTTCTTGGCTCTTAACTCGATAATTTCGTTGTCCAAATAACGACCACTTTCATTGATTTTGATACAATCGATAAAACTTTACAACTCAGTGGGCCGGAAACAAGCAATGTTTCTCTTACGAAATGCCATAAATAATTTCATTTATTCTAAATTTCAATTTCGATGAAAAAGGTCGTCGAACACCAAATCGTAAGAAAAATAGGGTGTACGAAAACTGAAACTTGACGGGAATTCTAAGCTCAAATAAGTTATGTAACAAAAATCCCTTCAAGACTTTGATACCAGCCATTTAATTTCTCTTCAGTCACACCAGCGCGTAACAGAAGGTAATGTAATGGTCCTCCAATACCCACGCGACACAGAATACGCTGCAAAGACGTACGATTACAATTTTATAACCAATTTTCTAGGGCAGGCCTCCCACCTCGCAGTTTCGATACTGTTCTTTTTATCGATTTTGCTTTCATTGTTCAACCAGTTCACGGCAACTTCTTTCGTAACGTTGAGTAAGAATTTTACCCATTCCCTAGTGTTCGTTAATTGAGTTTCTCAAATTCTTAGAAATTGTTGCGCCATGTTCTTTTTCCTCGTTTTGCTTTTCATTGTTTTTTTAAGTTACAATTTTAAAATCTTTCAGCAGCGCTTTTAAGCAATACGTCAGAACCATATTGAAAACGATGAAAAAGAAAGACGAGCCGTTTCAAGCGTGTTCAAACACCGGGCTGGAACACCGATAAAGCAATACAAAAAATTCCTTTGATAAAACTGCAAAGAGAAAGTGTCGAAGTACAACATTGCGCGTGCGGAAGCCATTCAACCTATGTTAATAACTCCCCATCTCACCATATTACACGCGAACTGAATGACTAAGGCCATTTTTAAGCGAAACGGTCAGTGTCATTTGAAGGCAAATGAGAAAATATTTTCCCTAGACATACGTCTGGTGAAATATTTCGGTTGGAGTATCGCAATCCAACATCAATGGATTTCTTTCTCAGTTTGCTCGTCGTTTAACGTTTTAAAAAAAATTATTCACATTCAATACGAAATTTGAGCGTAAGTGTTCTGATACCTTTTTACAGAAATTAAAATCATCATGCAGTCTCATTCACAAATTGCTGCACTCGAAAGATGTCGTTCACATTTGAGCGTCAAATTACACAGCAATGAACTACGCAGGAGAGCGTGCGCAACTGGTACACGGGAATTTAGATGAAGATATAATTTTGTACGGGAACACGTGCATGTCAGGAACACATGAATTTAGATGATATAATTTTGCACGAAAACGCGAGCATCTCTGGAACACATGAATACAGATGAGGACAGAATTTTGCACGGGAACATGTGCATCTAGGGAACACATGAATTTGAGGATGATGTAATTTTGCACAGCTGATTGGAAGACCCATTACAAACACAGAAAAAATGTTGACTTACTGTGTAATGTACACCGAGTATCGACAATGAAATTACACTCACAAACTAAGAATACAACTCCAGTCATGGTGGTTTAAAATATTCAAACTAAGTCCATACACTAAACATTTCTAAAGCCCGCAACTTTCAGCAAAAATTAAGTCCTCCCACATATTAGCATATACACCTGGACTCACTAGAGCCCAAGTTCACGAACACTAGAAATAATAATTCGGTCAGTATTTTTTCAACTTCGAAAATTACTTACATCTATCAATAATTAATCAACAAAAATGGGTTGTAATGATTTTTGACAACTTAGCATATTTGCGATGTCTTATCACATTATTCATCAATTCCGGGAGAGATCAACGGAAACCCGAAGGAATTCTTTCACTCGTGAAAATTTCGAAAAATTCAGCAGACAATCCTGCCATGCTTCAATAAAAATAATTACAGAAAACCTAATCACACATTTTAATTGATGAATAATGCAAAACGCCTTGTCCCGAAAAAAACGAGTTACGTACAGGAGAGTGCCTTCGCAGTAACATCAGACTCTTCATGCTATGGAGAGGAACTTTAGTTGAACCAAATCGAGAGTCATGCATAATTTATGCCCGTTAATTACATATATATTTGCTTACAGTGAGCGTCGCGACGTAAATACATTTAAACCCATGTATAAACGCACCTATGCTCAAAGATATATTTTAAATATATTCATTCATTCAACGAGGTAACTGAGGAGATTTTATAAACCTTCATTTCCTGCTATATTAGGCAAGAGTAAAGTACGAGTATCATGGTGTACAAACCGAACTTGGAAGCAGCTTCACGGCTAAAAACTTCAGTCATCGACAGTGTCTTCGAAGTCGTCAGTACACTTCGTCTTCATTAGGTTTTGTTGTCGTACGCTTTCGACGCGTGTGAAGTTATGAAAGAAAACTAAACTTTACGAGACCGTGTTTCACGAAGCATAAGAGATCGCTCCTGCTTTCTAAAGCTCGGAACCGCAATTGCTGAAGTCATTGAGCGTTGTAGAGGCATCTTTATCCGTAATGCAAATAGTCGAGTGATCTCTCATTCAAATGAAACTAGCGCATCTATTTACAGGTTGGATTTAATTGCGAAATAAAATTCCAATCATTTCAAGGCTGTTAAGATTACTTTTTGAAAATGACATTCACGTGGCCCAAATGTACACAATGTATGTCATTTCCATTGGCTTGCACGAATGACGTAGAAAAGTTAGCACCTGCAGTCATGATCATTTCGGTTAAGATAACATGCATGCATTAAACAGATTAATAAATTTTTCCTTCGAGTAAAAACTTAAGGATTGGTTTTATTTTCATAAACAACGGGCGAGTGATTGTCCCCATCGGTAATTCAGTTATAAATTGTACATTTTTTTCACTCGCTTAATTTTCTTCGATTCGAAGAGTGAACAAGCACAGCAACGCGAATTTCAAGATAAGACTTATGTGTACACAATGAAGGCAAAATATTGTCAGTAATACTGGACTAGAATTCGCTCCAGCAGCAGACGGGCAGCTTCCATGTTGGTTGCTGTATGATTGATGAAGGTGTATTCACTCGAACAAAATAATTATAATAATATTTGCTAAGGCTCGCCCCACAAATCCTGCAAAAAAATGTGAACTTGAGCGCACTGAATGGAATGAATTTGGCGCCTAGCCAACACAAAATCCTACCTCCAAAAAACCTTGGTCGTACCTGCTGCTGGTTGGTCAGTCTGTTTCAACCTGTCGACTTAATTAGGGCTCACCAATTTGCTTCTTTTTAGATACCATGATTCATCGGAAAACAAATTTTTACTATTTCTAGCAACATTTAATGAATATAATTGTAAGAATATGATAATAAAAATTGAACACGTTAAAGTTTCTAAGCAACGGAGAGGCGTACGACGAGAGTGGCTACCTATATTTTTGTGAGTTGAGAGTTGGCTTCTGAGAATCGAATACGGATTTCAATTCTTTCCTAAGAAAATAGTTGGTGCAGAGGAGGTAGATGTTCTATTACTCAGTGCTAGTTCAATTATTAAACTAATTCACAAAGTTTGTTTTCCTTCCCAGCGTGTCGAAAAGAACACCCGCATTAATAAGGCGCGTGTCTGGTTACATTCGTATATTTTCATACTTATCTTGTGCTTTAAGCTAGCTCTTTCATTGCGTTCAGTCAATTTATCACCATTACCGAACTTTCCGAGATATTCAATTTTGCTGTACCAGATAGGCTTGAATAAAAATTGTATTCTCTTATTGCTTCACACGCGGCTAGGGCAAAACACACGAATGCGCCCCTCAGTTTGCTGCCGCACATTTCCTTTTAACGATCGAGCTCGAATTGATGGAAGGTGCATGAGTGAATGAATCCAACGATTTCCCATCCGTGACCAACAACTTTATGATACTTTGCATCCAGAATCTCTCCTCAAAGCCATATTGCTTCATGCAAATTTGCGAACGAAAAAAAAAGTGTTCCTTCAAGCTCACAACAGTGAGGGCATTTCTCGCACTCAAACCCTCCTGACCAACAATATCAAAACTACTAAAACTTGAAGTTTCTTCTAGCCCACGGAGAAAATTTCAAGTCTCCAAGTTGTATTCACGGCACTCCTGAGTCTAACAAACACAGACAACTGATAGAAAAAGATATATTCGATTCTAAATGCATAACAGAGCAGTGTTGCTCTACAACAGGAACTGCGGCGAATACGATAAGCTACGGTGCGCATGGTACAAGTATACTTCGACATGTTTACAAGTCGTCTTCGTATTACATGCTCCAGTTTTCGCTACGTTGTCACTAATGCGGTGATGAGAACACACTATTTTGTGTTCTGGTTATCGCTGCATCTGCTCTGGTTGATAATGTGCCAGAAAATCTTAACTATGCCGAGCAAGCAGCTACGCCCATCGGTTAGACAAGCGCTGCTGGACGGCAGTGATATAATAGCGTCACGTGAGCGAGTCAAACTCTAATAGCGATCTCAATTCGCAAGTTCCTTTTAACAATGTACCCATTTTTTTCTAAAAGCAGCTGTAGCATGTGATACGAAAACCACGATTCGATTCCTAATTACACAAAAAAGAGTCAACAAATACTTGACGAGGAGGCCTTAAGAGTTAACAGTCTATTCGCATGTTAGTAAGGGCAAGGTGGATGAAGCGAGCAGGGATCTCCGTTCCCCAGAAGATGAGCGGCAACTTACACCGACTCGTTGGCTTGACGTCTGGTTGAGTACCATGTAGTCCAGAAAATGTACACCCTATCTCATACGGGAGTCAAGAAGTTAGGGGTGTAGAAAATTTCGGTTATTTAATTTTACGTATGTACCATTAACTAAATTCCTTGCGAGTCAAAATAACTGAACTGACTTGCAACGTGGTAACTGATCCTAAAAAATGCTTAAA
Organism: Orchestia grillus; assembly: GCA_014899125.1. Taxonomy (NCBI): domain Eukaryota; kingdom Metazoa; phylum Arthropoda; class Malacostraca; order Amphipoda; family Talitridae; genus Orchestia; species Orchestia grillus. The sequence continues at coordinate 14,067 of VOMN01023709.1, read as the reverse complement.
TCGTTTGTCTTCAACCAAGGAACTGAAGAGCTGGAAGCAAACTGGACGACGGACAGAAGGGCCAGCTCGCCGAAACAATTTGCAAAATTATACACTAAACACTGTTTAAACCCTTTGGAAATTATACCTATTTTCATTCGAAGAAAATTGCAAGATTCACATTATGAATTTTTCTTTGAAATTATATCGATGATGATTCCCTGAAAGTACGAACAACTGCCAAGAAAACACTTTAATGTTGCAACCCTACGCGAGAGATAAAGGGACAGGATCTTCCGAGCAGATAATCCGAAGGAATGTTATTCAAGAAATTGTTAATCCTAGTCCAACACGCAAAATCTGAAAATAATTTCAACATTTCAAGTAACGAAAATGCTTTCAGATATCTAGCTTCCATCTTTTTGCACCGAGACCAAAAACCAGAATTCAATTGATAGAAATAAATTTTACTCCTTCAATTCAAAGACCGTCTTAAAAAAACTTCACGTATTGGGTGACATCCCTAGAAGCTGCTAGCCCCAGACTTCCTAACGAGAAACCCTCACCACAGCTGAATTTGTTAGCCCATATTCTAGAGGTCGCAGACGAGACTGCTACAAATGACGTCGCGACGACCGCGGAGACAAAGCAAGGAGACACTCAAGCTTGTCAGCAGGTCGGTGGCACAGAGACGGGAATTAGGAAGGTGTCTTTGGTTTGCCTTTCAAGAAGCTGGGGTCGACAGCGGCCACCTTCGCCGTGAGGAAGGCATGCATGCAGAACAGCAGATTCTGGAGGTTCGTTGCGCACTCCAGTTCCTGCACACAGCATGCGAGCTAATTTCAATGTTTCAATGTGAATGTTCAAACAGAAGCTAAACGTACAAACAACTAAGAGTGAATGAATGAGGTTAGCGTGATATCCTATAATTGTAATGTTTAGAAAATAAAGAAGAATATTTCCGGCAAATCCGAATCGTGTGAAAGATTTTTTGCAGAAATTACGTTGGAAAATATGCGCGTAAATGTTGAACTTGCTTATGCGATTCAATGACATTTCAAGGAATGAAAATACATAGAAAAATACGAGTCTTGTAAGTCCTAAATATTGATGATATGAGAGCTGAATAATAAATCCCACACAATTATAAAGTAATCACATAGCAAACATTTTAACTTGGGATGAACTAAAGACATTAGAGAGGCAAAATATGCCAAGTTTCAGAGAGATTGAGAATAATAGAAATATCTGCCCAATTTTAGTTACGGAGAAAGGGGTCTCGTGAAAAAAAAAACGAAGAATTTGTATATTAAACGATAAAAACGTTCGTGTAGAAGCAGTAAATATGAATTGGTCCCATCATTAAATTTGAAAGATGTTAAAATTAAACATACAGTTGAATTTTTCAACTACGGAGAGCCCCAGAGACCTGGGAAAATAAAAGGTTTTCCAAATTTGTACACAATTTGGCAAGCTTAAAGACCCGGGTAAAAACTGAGCTGATGCTGAGCTGTCTCTGTGGGGCTCGGACGGTTAGCGGATGTCGGACGCAATGGCAAAACCTTCTCTACATATAAATTCCATGAACCAGAATGTCCGGTATATACATAAGTGCAGAAAAATCACAAGTGCAGTATTCACGTCAACGGATGCGTCAACGGTGCTTTATTTCCAGTATTCACTGGAAATAAAGCACTCCATACAATCAGTCCGTTCATGAGAGGTTCAACTGTTTTCTAAATTTTCTCAGAATTTTGCAGTAGTCCTGCAACATAATTTTATGTTTGGAACTTACGAGGTAATACGAAATCCCGAACTCGTATTACCGTCACCAGACTATTCCCAATATCATCACCCCAACCATGATAACAGAAACCTTACTGTCATATTCTGAAAATCAATACCATTGGAATTCCATCTGCACATACCCAGATGCAATAAAATGAGAAACAAACAGCCTTACAAACACATCGTATCTCACAAGAGCCGCACCTTGGTCTCTATCTGCTTGTCTTCGTTCTGGAAGTGGAGTTTGAGTTTGGTCTTGCTGTCGTCAGAGGAGCCTTTGAGCTGCGAGAACTTGTAGCGCCAGTGGTAGTCGCGGCTCTCGGTGTCGTACAGAGCGAAACCATGGGTCCAGTCTAGCGTCAGACCAGACGACCGACCGTGTTGCGTCACTGCGAAAGTCTTGCTCTGCAAATAAAAGAAACTTTATCCTAACTGAGTTGGCATCCAGTACAACATTGGGGTTTGAATGCCATAGGATTACCGACTTAGAGTGACGTGAGGAATGAGGGGCACTAGCTCCGTGATTCTACGAAAATCCGTCTGCTCAGCCGGGAGTCGAACTGTGTCCTCCCTCTTCACTTGAGAACGGAGGGGCGTGTAATAACCGCTGTGCCATTAGACCAAAATGCTCTTTGCGTTGGAGAAATACGCCAGCTTCGAGTTAATCCTTCCACCTTAGGATTTTGTGTCAATAAGTTTGACCAGTACACACATGCACCGGCAGGATTGAAGGGGCTTAATTAAAGTAAGCCTTGATTGGAACAACACAGAGATACGTACTCAAAAAAATATTGGCTGAGTTACATAGAAGTAAACATCGGAAAGTTTAAGGTTAAACTTAGCACTGATCGTGAAAATTAAAACGAAGAGCTAAGCAAGTTAAACTGCGAATTCTCTATTCAAAAGTTGATTGTATGTGCCTCGACAAATGACATAAAAGCATCAAGAGAACTATCCTATCCAATGTAACCTGACTTGAGATCCCCTCTTAATTAAATCAATAAATAACAGCATACTACACAACTTAACTTATTTTTCGTGAAACAGAACTTAAGTAAGGTCAAGGTTAGGTACGAAGTCATTCTAAATATTAGAATTAGCTTATTGTAAGAAACTGAAAATAAATAACCAACGTAAGACTGAACATAGCGACTAGAATTATAAAAAACAGTGACGGGCTGAAGTCTAACCCAAAATTATTCGCTAACACACCAATAAAATTGCTCAAAGGTTGTACTACGTACCGTTAGCTACCTTTTACTGTGAATGATGCCAAAAGCTCGAGCTTCTAGACAAGCATAAAAATCCTCGACTGGAAATTACCTTATCTAGATTCCTCACTGCAAATGAACCTATGCAGCTTCTTCACTGGAAATTAAGCACTAGCACTGAAAATAAAGCACTAGCACTGGAAATTAAGCACTAGCACTGAAAATAAAGCACTAGCACTGAAAATAAAGCACTAGCACTGAAAATAAAGCACTAGCACTGAAAATAAA
>VOMN01023709.1:0-10009 GCA_014899125.1 Orchestia grillus | reverse complement strand
GCACAATGACAATCTACTGGCACAATGACAATCTACTGGCACAATGACAATCTACTGGCAGAATAACTCTGTATTATTATTACTTATTCTAAAGCTCCCTAGCCACATGGAATCCAATCTCAAGAGAGCGAAAAGTAGGGGCCATTTAGCATAGACTTCAGAAAACGTGGAATCTATGCACAGGTATGTTCTCACACAAGACCTCCTGCACATAAAAGTGGAAGAAAAGACAAAGAAACATAAGGGAAGAAGGCATGAAAGAGGAAAAAAGCGAAGTGGACACGAGAGTTTGAAGTCCCGAAGGCTTAGCTACAGCTGAGGTGTCCTGACCAATAACTCTGCAACACGTCAGGAAGTTTCTCACGCTATTACAACTGAACAATACGTCATTGTTGCGTAGATATAGTAGTACGTCAGAGGAAGGAGTGCCCTTGGCAAGTGACGTTCAATCATTAGAAGTGCTCTGAAATCAAAGATTCTAGCTTTTGGACAGTTACGCAGTCTGAACCCCTGCAAGGATCTTGTCACAGGCAACATGCCTATGCCCTGGGTGATTACTAATGACCGCACCAAAAAGAATCTTCATCAACTCTTATTATTCCGAAAGGATTTTCAAAACTAAGAACTCTTGAGATTCTGAGACGTACCAGTTTTATTTGATGTCATTGTATCCTTAAGGGATACCTAAAGGGAAGAGTTTACTGAGGTTGGCCGACAGATCTACACCAACTCAATGCATACATCGAGGTAGGAATCCGGTGGATTGTACCAGAGCTGACTAGTGTCGTAATGAACAGCCTTTCTAGTCTTTGGATTCTGTTGCTTTAAGCTCATTAAAAATCATAATATTATTTCAGAAGTAATTATAGATTCTCTTTGGTCTAGTCATTAAGAAAATACCCTTTACAATTTTATACTACTTGCACGAAACTATTTTCTAAGTAGGATTAAAAACTCGATGAGCAATTATTACCAAATTAGTAATAGCTGATCGGAGTAAAATGGTACGCTTGTAAATATCAAGGAAAACAGTTAATTGGAAGAAAGCACAGGAGTTAATTCGCAGTGACGTCACACTTAAAGAGGAGAGGCTACCGTCTTTTCTCTCCGAAGGTTCTCGGTCGCAACTGGAGGAGAAATCTGACAGTCGGACGTTTTCTCAGTTGACTCATTGGAAAGTTATTACAGAAGATATGCAATCTCGCCTATAAAATGTACAGTTCGGAACGTAATAGTGATGTAGGCCCATAATTGCGGTAGAAAAACTGGCTAATCTAAAGATGTAAAGGTAAAAAGAAACAGTTGCAAGATATAAAAAAAAGAAAGCCAGAGCAGGTATATATCCCGCTGCATTCTCATGAAGTATTGAATTCAACAGTGCAGTAGATCTGTGAAGTAAGTTTACAAAAAAGAAAGGCCACACGTCGGAAATAATTTGAAGTTATTCAGAGTGGCAGCACACTAAAAAATAGACAAGAAATTTGAAATATTGAAGCTCGACTTGGGCAATCCAAAAGGAGAAATGATTGCGACTTGAAATTTACAATAGGCCGTCTGAGAGCACTCAAACAATGGGTTGCGTCTAAATCTTCCATCGGAGAAATCTCTGTTGAATTTGAAAGTTTAACAACTGGTCTATAATATTGAACCGATCATGCTTGAGTCCTATTCTGGTCGAGAGCATGTGATCGATTAAGTAAAAATTCTGGATGCAAGAGAGATGTGTTGTAAGAGATACTCACGGGAGGGTTGTCGAACATATAAATATCGGTGCCTTTGAGCGCGATAAACTTGGGTTTCCAACTCTGCCAGGGCAGGTTTTGGTTAATGACTCCTTCACACACCCAGCCCATGTAGAGCACGTGTTCGTTGGCTGGGAAGCTTGAGTTGTAAAGCTTCATCTGAAAGATAAACGTGAGATTTAGAGACTGGAAGTGATGTAGGAGTGAACACAGCACTTTTTTGAAAAATGGTGGTTCGCAACAGATATTTTGGAATCGAAATTTTGATGCCTGTCGTGAACATTTATCTTGATGTTCAATAAGATGTATTCCGCTACAGAGTAAGAAAAAATGAATAGTTCAGAATCAGCTAAACGAAATAGTCTAGTTCACAATTAGAATGGCGTTTAGCACCAATGGACATGATGATTCGATGCACAATAACAGCAAAAGTAATTAATAAGTAACTTCAAGATAATCCGTAATGCAAGTGATAGCGCGGTTGCCTCTTAGGCCTGAAGTCCCGGGTTCAATACTCCGGACGGAGTTCTTCCCTAGAGAAAATAAGCTTAAGCACGAAATTCGTGAAAAGGAAACACCAGTGTGGCATAAAACGTAGTGTCCGAACTACTTTCACAGTATCCAAGGTTCAACAACAAATTTTCAATTGGGCTATTCATTAATAAATATCACTTTCGTCTTGTCTCTAAGTTAAAACGAGAATTTCTCGACTCTTTATTAATTGCATCACATTTAAACAAGTTTAATGGTAAAAGTTTGTTTTCGTGGTTGAGTCAACGTATTTCCGGATTCCATTGCTTCAATATAATGCCAATAACCTATACTATTAATACCATTATTTCTTTAGGAATGCTTGTTATGGCTTACAATAATTAGATAAGAAAAAATCACAGCTGATAAAATGAACAATAATTTGAGTCCACTTTTGTATCCAGGGTACGGCTGTAAACTAAGTACACCAGCAATTTTGTCATGTCGAGTGAAAGCTTACAAAATAAAAATTTCCGAAATAAATTGGACCTAATACATCGCATTCACCTGAAATCGTATGAAATAAACAGAAAAAACTCAAGAGCAGCAGCAAAACGAGGAAGAAAAAGACGCAAGAACGGAAGAAAGAAGACTGAACATTCTAAGCCGAAAGAGAGGAACATTGTAAGAGCGAAACAGAAACATGGCGGCACCAAAGAAAGAGAGAGAGAATGCTCCTATGGAAGACAGGGCCAGATGCCGAAACTGAAAACAGCGCATGAGGGAAGTAGATAGAAACGCGCATCTTGGACATGTCATCGGTCGAGACCGTCGAACAACTACCAACACAAGAAAGTTATTTTGTCATCGAGGGTAATAAAGGCCACGGTATTTCCACGGGTCTAGCTAATAAGTATTACACTAGAATTATACAAAGGTAAATTTCAATAGGAATTATGGGTTTTCTCTAATGTTTTGCGACATAAAGAGTTAGGAAATGACTATTATTATTATTTAAAATAGATTGAGACTCCTATCCTTATGATATATGATCTAGAAAATCGAAAAAAATGGACCATATCAATAGACTCTGGTACACGAGGGTTCAATGCACAATGTGTGTTCCCACACAGAATCCTCCGCGCATAGAAACATCAAGCAAAAATGAAGAGGAAGAAAGACAAATAAGAGATACCAAAGAAGCTGTAAAAAAATGGGCACGTAAGATAAAATTCTTGAACCCTACCTATAGGCGAGGTAACCTAACAGTGATTCGATTGTCAGGAACAAAAGTGATGTCACATAGTGTTACAAGATACTGTTACAATTAGTCTACAGGTATTTTCAACGGTCCTGAGTGATCTACGTTAAGCCATGACTATCACCTTCTCCCATTAGACATTCCCAAACATTTTTCTATACTTGGATAATAATTTCTAGGTTGTTGATGGCTTGGTTTGTCTTCCGACCCTTTTATCAGTACTGCGTCGGCGAACATTACTGCAGCCATTCTGATATCCGACAGTGAAGTAGATCAAGTATCTTATTTGAGTATCTTATCGAGAATGAATATAAAATAATGGAAATTAAAAATATTACTTGATAGAATACGATATCACAATACTTTGCACAACATTATTTGGTTATGAATAGTTTATTTCTAAGAAAATTATGAAATACATTTGTGACGCATTACATGCATCACTGCGAAAATATTCATTTTAAGAATAAACCAAGTAAGCCCTGTGATTTTCAACGCATCACGTACACTAGTTGTCCTATCATATAATAAAAGCCCAGTGATGCTTGGTTGGTTGATTGGTCCGTCCGCCTCTCTGTCACGCTCTTAAAAATTTAGATAGGAGAAAATTTCTGGATTTATAGTCACAATTAAAGAGACTGTCAGAGAAGGCAGTGATACTGCACATAACATTATTTCATGTTCGAGTTACCGTGAATAAGAGACCATCTTGAGAAATTATATCATTTTTCCTGCCATTTTTGACAGGGCGCGTCTACTAGTGAATAATAAATAGTATGGCAGGTCTGGATGCCCTTAAATAACTCGCGTCTACATAAATATTTTTGGCCTCTTAGTGACCGAAAACATATCAGGAATCAAAATTCACGTTTTAATAGAATTTAAAATATTGGAATTATAGAGCACCGAGCCACACTCCAACGCGGCATGGCTCAGGATTATTTAGTTAGAAGAGCACAGTTTCCCTGCCTGCATATGTAGCGGTATCGTGAAACGAGCGTATTGAGTAATAAAACGTATTATTAAAGATGATGAATATTGCATAAAAGAAGTGTAACGAGTATTAGACGTACAACAAATGTCACAGCATAATGTTATTTTTTATGCAGAAACACTAGAGATTGTCTTCAGTCCCTCTTAGCAGAAGGCTGGAAGATTCAGAGCGGGGCCTGCACAACCGATGACTATCCTTTCAAATTTATGTGAAGACGAGAGCAAGAAAAATATCACCTCTAAGCCAAAAAAAAGACGGTGACTTACTTGACTTAAGCACAAAGCGACAGCGTCGTTTAAGAAAAAAAGGAAAGAAATGGATTTCATAGGGATTGCCTGAGGCAATGGACGACAGAAAAGAGTCTCTAGCAAACTAATGACGATTGACTGGCCCCGAGCCAGCCGGTTTGGCCGAGGGTATATCGGAGTCTTCGCAAATAGCAGATTCATTTCAAACCGATGAGGTCGGTAATGGCGGCTTCTCGATTTATGAAACCGAAGAGTCTTCAGATTGCTGATGAGGGATCAGACAAGCTGCGTGATGTGCCTGAGGATGCCGCACTTCAAACACTTCAATTAAGAGAATTTTCGGGGGAGAATTTTTGGAGAGCCCAAAGACCTGTGTCTCAAGCCTGGGTTAGTATTGAGCTCCCGAAGACTACGCCTTTCACCCATGTGAATGAGTCACAGGGAGGGTTCCGACTCGCACAGCTACAGCCGTGACTGGAGTCTGAGTACACTGGTACAACCCCACTTCGGGGGTAAACACTGGTACACTGTGAGGAATGAGGTAAACACTGGGAAATTTGAATACAGAAGGAAAAACTGGTACAACTTCACTAGGTAAAAATACGGTTGTTGCAATGGACTAAGGTGAGCAAGGTACTCACCGGTTTTGACGCTAGAAAGACGGATGAATTTCAGTATTCCGAAATTTCAAGCCCCCATAACTTGCCTCGAAAAGTTTATTTCTAATAGTTGAAAATATTTTAGTGTCATTCTGATTCATTTATTCCGCAAGAAAACGTGTGATTTGACGCCATAATAATTCCACTTTGGTCATTTGGGCCGACGAGTCATGGTGTGCTTCCCACAGTTGAGTGCAGGCTGCATACGGCCTGGCGATCAGAAACGCGAATCGACTACAGCCAAAATGGCGCCGATACTTTAAATATATTCTCCATTAACTTCAAGTACAAGGGACGAAAAACATTGGAATAACAATAGATCTTAGTCTTTATGCAAATTGATAACAATCTTAGCTTACAAGACGATGAGAACGATGGGAATGTTTGAGTCATTGTTCACGCATGAGGGAGTCCCTTGTCGAAAACATAACAATACGTAGCGAACTTCCCTTGAAAGAGGCCTCGTTCACCGCAAATTTGGCATTACATTCTTTGACGAGCTCTTGTGACTGGATTAGCAGTAAAAATAAAACAAGGTCCAGAAGAAAACGAAGGAGATACATAAAATTAGGTGATTCCAATAAATAACGAGTAAAAAGCGAAATTCCAGCTTCAAATTGTGGATAATAAGTTGCCCAATAGCGTCATCAAAGCTTCAAGTTCTGTCCTTAACTTCGGCACAAAACTCGGTGGTGTGCAAGTTGGCCGCCCTGCAGACCGCTGCTCTGTCTCGTCCATTTCGCCTCCTCTGGAGTCTTGGCGCGCCAAATTCCAAGGAGGACTCGCCTAAGCAGTGGCCTCAATTGCAGGCGAGATAAATAACATTAGGAGCTACGGTCCAGGGAATACAGAACTCATTATTGACTGGAAATTAAATTGTCGACTTTGGTGCGCCACGTCTCCGCACGCAACTTCATGAATGCGAGAAACTTCAGAAAATTATTCTCATGCGCGTTTGAATACTCTTTCTTGTTTCCGTACTTAAATTTCAACGTATAATTTGCACGTATGTTATTTCTTCACGAATTTTGTGGGCATATTTATTTTGATTTTGTACCAGAAAATAAGACGGAAATGACTGAATGTAACAAATACGGCTAGAAGCAGCCCTGACCATTTCATTCTACATCTTTGACGCAAATTCTTTAAAGAATTTAAGGGATGTTTCATTACTTCGGCTTTCTATTCGGACTCCCAGCCCCCTCAGGTAGCGTGGCGCAGGTAGTGGGGGCACGTTTGTTTGGTTTGTCCATCGTGTGCTACGAGATTAGCGTCCCCAGGGGACATCATTACGTTACCTCATAACACAGGCCTTCAGGACTTCTACCGTTCGTGCCCACTTTGTTTAATTAAAGGATTGAACCTTCTTCACAATTTCGTCTTTGTTTTTTCTTCCTCTTAATTCTTCATTTGCTGTTTTTGTGCGCAAGGGACTCTGCATGGCAACACGCCTAAGGGAAAAATCCTCCATTCTCTGTAGTCCATAACGAATGGTCCCTTGTTTCCGCTCTCTTTGCGTCACATTTCACGTGGAGACGGAGCCTTGAAATAATTAATGACCTAATCCAATCTTTGGACTCCAGGTAACGTAGGCCTTGAAAGATTTGTCACCGACTGCACTTACACACACCAATAATTCACAAGTTGGCGGATGGTCTAAAGCGACTACAATGCATCACTTCCCTATAACGGACACGCATAGACTTCATCACGTAAACTTCAAAGAAAAGTGCTCTCACGTATCGTTGATGATACTCAAACCTGCAGGCCGTACAGTGCCATGTCTAAAACCGATGACGATATCGTTGATGAGCAGGAATACAACATGCCAAAAAACACAACTCTTCCAATTCTATACATGGAGTGTATAAATTGTACCCAGGGACATTCATTACCTGGTGACCAGCGTTCTCGCGCTGTTAAAACCGACGAAAAATCTAATGTGAAATAATGTAATTTTCTGTATTACTGACACAGACTGCCTTCTATGGCACAGTCTCGCTGATTAGGAATACGGACCCGAGAACCTGGACCTATGATTTTTTTCTTATATGATTTATTCAGCAGATAAATAAATGGTTACACACGCAAAAATACGAAAACAGCTGTACAAAATTAGGTGTATTACTACTTATAGCTTATAGATAGTGGACCCACCTGCAAGTTTGTAAGCCCGATGATGTTGTTGGTGATGTGTTTGGTCCACTGAGACATGACGGCCGCGTCTGCGCAGTGCACGATGCCTGTGCTGCCGCCCCCGATGCCGCGCACCTCGAACGCGTGGGGCCGGAGCTTGTCCGTGCCAAATATGTAGCGAGTGATGTAGGCCATCATGAGGGGAACTGCAGAGGCAAATATAGGGGATTTAATCAAGGATTGTAATGAATGCGAGGAAATATAGCGTGATGTGCATAGGCTGTCCCCAGGGACACAGCAGAGGGAAATCTAAGGGAATTTCATACGAATAATGAAAGCACGATAGAAATGTTACAAGAAGGTCAACACGCAGGGCACAACAGCGGGATATTCAAGGGAACTGCACGCAAATTAAATAAACAGAAAAATTGTATATTAGATTAGATCATTAGTTAGCTTAGAGCTCCCTAGCAACATGAAATGTGATCCAAAGAGGGCGAAAATAAAGAAGGGTCAGTTAGTATGGACTGTAGCGAGCGAGTCATCTATGCTCAGGGTATGTTTCCATGTAACTTCCCCTGCGTATAGAAGCAGCAAGTTAAGAATGAAAAAGAAAAAAATACAAAGAAAAAATAGCGAAGACGGTTCAAAATTGAAGGAAGCATGGTACGAACGGAATATAGAAGTCCCGAAGGGCTATCAGTAGCTGAGTTAGCCTAACAGTGCCCCTTAGGGACCTCAGTCCCCATAGCCTATGAAATACCAACTTAACTAGCCTAACCCTCTTGCCTGTCCATCACAGGGGCGGGAAACGTGCAATGAAGATCATTATTAGGAGCGCTGAGGCGAGAAATGTAAGGGAATGGTGTATGAATTATGAAAACATGGAGTTAATGTCACATGATGGAAGTTATACTCTAGGCACCGACACGAAGCACAATGATTCCATTCCTGATGAAAACTGCGGACACGGAACACAAGCATCCAGATCCAAAAATAGAGGTTTAAATGCATGGAAAATATATACCACATTACGATTGAAAATATTAACAAATGTGCATCTTTAGCCTGGAGCAGGTGGTTCATAGGATTATACTGCTAAAAGGATCGTAGTAAAAGGATCGTAGTAAAAGGATCGTAGTAAAAGGATGGTAGTAAAAGGATCGAGTAAAATGACCGTAGTAAAAGGATCGTAGTAAAACGATCGTAGTAAAAGGATCATAGTAAAAGAATCGTAATAAAAGGATCATAGTAAAAGAATCGTAATAAAAGGATCGTAGTAAAAGAATCGTAATGAAAGGATCGTAGTATAAGGATCTGATCACAAAAGCGCTGGGTTAGATTGTACACGGGCTGAACGCCCTGGCCAGTTACAGAACGACGTTTGGACAAAAGCAATCGCCAGCTTTGAAAAATAAAAAATAAGGCTAGGACACTGTAGCCAGTCACAGATCATTTCGATGAAACCATCTGCAGCTTTGGAAAACAGGAAGAGACCTGGACACTTTAGCGAAACCCAGGACTTTTTACGAATGTAATTGGCAGCTTCGAAAAATGAAAAATTATGATCACAGAACTTTCTGTCATAGGCAATCAGGCAATTATCAGCCTACGAAAAAATTAAAAGTCTATGTATCTTAGTTGGTCAAAGAACGTTGTGAAAACAGCGATAAACAGCTTAAAAAAGAATCTGAATACCGTAAACAACCTCGTAGCACTTAAGCAGAGACAACAGGCAGCTTCGAAATAATAAAAATCAAAGAAAAAAGATCGGTAGTATTGACACCCGAGGTCTACAGCCCGTGGTACGGGTGAGAGGCAGGACGACAGAAAGGACGGAAACACAGGAATCCTGCAGTCGCACAGCCAGTGTTGAACACTGCAACCTCGCATGACGCTCTGCCAACTACGCAGAGTGTGGCTCAGCGATCCTCTGACGAACGTTGCAACATCAACATCAGCAGACGGTGAGACACACAACGTGCACATATAATACATTCAAGAAGGCACAAGATATTTATCCAAACAGAACAAAAGTATGAAGCATGGCAGAGAAAAATCAAAATTTTATCATTAATAAATAAGATTTATCGATTACACTGGAATACACTTATGGTCGAGTTAGTTTTGACAGCTGTTATTAAGTAATTTTTGTGTGCTGAATCCAAAACTGGTCTCCGTTTTTCTCTATCGTGTCAAGTTTAATAACTATAGGATTATCGTTTTTTTTTTAATATGAAAAATACTGTACGTAACAGTAACAGAGCGTGTTTATGAAAAGTTGCAAGTATTAAAATACAATGAAAAATGAAGGAAATAGGCATGAATAGAATATTTATTTAACATTGTTTTTACAAAGGATACGGCCATAATTGTGTGCAGGTTAAGGGAAAAATTTACGTTTGGATCATTCCCTGGAGTGTTCAACTTGAGGACCATCGCGTTTGATGCTCCAATAATAGTCAGCCATCATATTCACATCCCATCTACCCTGGTAA
>VOMN01023685.1:0-10518 GCA_014899125.1 Orchestia grillus | reverse complement strand
AGTATTGATCAGGATAACATTTAATTTTACAGTTTCAAAATACAAAATATTCATTCCTCAGATGTTGGGCCTGAATGCCCTCAGTGAGGACGTCACCGAGGCCGCTAACACGAGCTTCTGTCCAGGTCCTTCAGGAGCTCCAAGGGCCCCACCACGCCTGCTGGCTGTGCCTCAGACGAGTACATAGCCTGCCCCAATAAGTCTCGCAAATGCTAGTGCATCTATACAATGAGCCGTTTTATTCAAACGTCTAAAACGTTTGAACACATTATACAATAACAAAATATGCATACCAAGCTTAGCAATTGCGCTTCTAGGTCCAAAATCGTTACTAATTTGCTAGTTCCTTTTCAAGTTTAGAGAACAATGTTCTAACAACACAACACTTAGACCGCAATTCTCCATACAAGTCAAGTTCCACGTCGACAAATATATCGGTTGCGAATTTGAAAGTGAAGAACTTTGTTTAAACAAATTTGGTTGTCCTATCAATTTTCTTTTAATCTAAATTAGCATATACGAGAAATGAACTCATGAAACCATGAAGCCATTCGTGAAAACTGGAAAATTTGTATTTTTATGTGTTACTGCTTTGCCTACATAACGTTAGGTTAGATGATCGCGTGTACCATGTACGTCGTACGATGCGGTCAAAGTGTTAACATGCAAACCTAGTTCTCTCAAGATCAAAAACTGTAATGATTTGCTTTAGTGGAATAAACAGAGTAAAATTTACATTCGTAGCGATATATGTCAAACTTTTCTGAGAAGAATTTGACGAGTAGAGCGAATGTTATACTAAGAAAGACCGTCGAACGCAAATAAATTTTTTCATTCGCTCATTTATTTACTTATTCCTCATAGGTTTTGTGTCGCGCTCAGCGCCCGTTAGACCATCGGAGAGGGAGGTCACATCTGTCACTGCTGGACAAATAGCACATTTTAAGAATAAATGTAGCGAGACCCGTCATTTTTGGTGTCCCGCGCGACTAGTTATTCCATAACGCTACACGGTGACTACATATATACCCTAATGGAAACGGTGACTACATATTAACCCCAAGTTATTCCATTCAACACGAGCAGGAGCACCACACGAGCAGGAGCACCACACGAGCAGGAGCACCACACGAGCAGGAACACCACCTACACCTGACCCACGCCACCTGCCCTGCAGCTGTCAACAACCTGCAAAAAATTTCGGCCAATTGACTGAGCACCTAGCGAGGCGCGGAGGAGGTTATTGGAGACGTTCAGCGGGCGAGGTCTTTGGAGAACTGGACTCCACCGCCACTCCGAATAAATAGAATATAATGGTCTACTTCTTTCCCATTATTGCTACTGTGTCACTCGATCATAAAGAAAACTATTCTGAACTTGTTTTACATTTTCAATTTAAACAACACCGTTTAAAAATAAAGACACCGTTGCTAACCACGCTAAATTGTATAACCAGGGTCGAGAATCCCTGCAGTTTATAGCGAAGGCTTTCCAGAATATACCTTGAATATTATTAGTTTGTGATGTAGGAATCTCGAGTAAAACACAGCGCTGACTTGGCCGATTCACTTTTTTAAAGGTTTATCTTGTAAATTTGTAAAAAAAAACTTTGTCATGCATCCCTGCAACGGTACGCACCGCAGCTCCCAATGAATTGACACCAACGGAGAAGCGCGACGGTGCGACCGGATTGACTTCGTTTTGAAAGCATGGTAGCCGACTGTACCTTTGGTTTCCAGGGTTGGCATGAATGAACCGTCATCTTGATGACAGGAGAATCCATAACAATTCTTTCCATGCAGCTGCACATACATATTTCCAGTCAATCAGGCTGTAGACGAGCAAGGAGAATTGTCACAAGAAAATCAGACGTCAATCGTACGGTCTTACTCCGGAATGACCTCAAACCGTAAAATCAACGAACGTTTTTTAAATTAGGTGCTCGTCTAACAATGCCTCCGGAGTGGGTCATATAAATGGTACACATGATCATCGAACCTAGCCTAATGTATCCAAAGCCTCTTATACATATATACAAATTTTCAAGTTTTGGTCAAATTTGTGTTCATCAATCGAATAAGTTAGTTCTGATTAGAAAGAAAATTAATAGCGTAACCAAATTTATGAAACAAAAATCCTTCATTTTTAAATTCACAGCAGAGATATTAGCCGGCATGTATTTTTATCTGCGTAGAAAATCGTAGTCAAAGTGCTAAATATGCTACAGAGGTTGGACAAAATAATGAAATCACTTAACATTTTAGCATCATAATCTTTTAACATGATATAAACAATCAAAACTTGACACATTTTAATATTTTATTGTTCATTTTTGTTGTCATTTGAGATGTTATTTAAATTGACTTTTTTATACATACCTAAAAAAACGGTTATAACCTTATAAAAATGGCAGGCCTCTCCGACTTTCAAAGAGGCCAAATTGGTGCTCGTATGGCAGGTGCTAGTGTAACAGAAACTACCCGAATGCTTGACGTTTCAAGAGGTACTGCCTCGAAAGTAATGACTGCCTTTGAAAGAGATGGAAAAACGTCTTCAGCAGCACAGGTCTGGCCAAAAGTCGAAGTTGTCTGAGAGAGGACGTCGGATTGTAAATCGAACTGTTAGAGAGGACCGCAAGACCGCGGCTCTCAAAATCACTGTGGACCTCAATGAACACCTACAGAACCGAGTTTCCACAAAAACTGTTCGTCGGCAGCTGCACAAATCTGGATTCTACAGAAAAGCTAAAATTAGAAAACCTCCGCTTTCAAAGACAATTCACAATTGATTGGTATTGATTCACAATTTGTATGAATCAATACCTCGGAGAATGAAGGCTATAATTATCTCAAAAGGTGGACCTACACCATATTAAAATTTATTTTGTCCATTTTCCAAGGTGTTTTCATTATTTTTTCCAACCCCCGTAGGTTGATAAGTTTCGTTTGTATGAATCACAGATTTTGTGCAGACTAGCAAAAAGGAGCCGTGAAAAACGACTACATGGAAATGGGCACATGGCCTTCCTCATTCGATTGCACGACGATATCCTTGAAGAAAAGTACATTTTCAGTTGTGGTAAAACATATCCCGCCATAACATAAGGCTAGAATACCATGACAACACATCGACCTCACAAAAATACTTGACGCAAGATAAGCTGATTTTTTCACGATCATATAATTTTAAATTTCTGCGATTATTTCATTGAAAACACTGTCTTTCCATCACCATTAAATATTACAGCAACGGTATTTAAAGTCAACCGCCATGAACAAATGAATTAATATATTTTCACGACGTTTATCCATTTCTGACCCATCACGAATTCAAGGATCATTAGAACCTTCCAATAGCGTTTGCATCACGCAAGGCATTCACTAGCGAATTGTAAAAATCGATGTGTCTCACATAGACAGACTCGCCAAACCGCTGTCCTCGGCCAAGCCAAATCTCAACGCCATAACCACAGCTCAAGTGCGGCAGGGTCAAATTAATAGCAAGAAATTATGCTCCGTGGGTTCTCCTGCAAAGGTCAGATGAGTGTGATATCTAGTGTCACTCACACGAGTTTTTATCACTGGCCATTTTGGAGGAAGGCTGCGCGTGCAAGAGACTTCCAGCCGGAGAAAACTGGACAACCTTCCCAGTGGTGCTTTCGACCCCAAGTAAGGGCGTGCAGCTCTAGAGGCGCATCTTCAGCATCTCCAAGCTTCGAGTGTGGGAGTTCGTTCTGGCCTGAAAAGGCGTTAGTTTACCACGTGAGAAGCTAATAACTCCCGCGATAAAAATAACTTCAATTTAAAACATTCAGTATATAACTCATTGCAAGAAAAGTAAAGGGAGTTGGTTTACTCAACAGTATGTATCCCCTGCTGGCTACTAGAATCTAGCTCTTCCAGCAAGCCGAGTCCACTCACCCGGACTTAGGAAAAGATACTCCACTTTGTTCCGTGGTCCACGGCACCGAAAGCGAGTGTAGTGAAAGCAATGTATGTTTTTCTGCGTAATGAACTGTCATTCGACATACCTCTCTATCGGTACATAAATACGCATTAGAAATAGCGGTGCATGCCGAGTGAACAATCCAGCTGGCGCACAATTGTTCGCTCGTCAGTGCACTGTCATGAAGCACAAAGGAGCGCGCGAAAGGTTTCTGTAACGACCGAGCGCCAGGTGCTGGCGGCAGTCGCGCCTTTCTCGGCTGTAGCTCGGCAGCGATTCGACCATCCAGTGTCTCAACCTCATTTTTCTGCACCATGCAAATTCTAATTCACATTGGTCATAAGTTGACTATTTAGAGATCTTAAGGTTTGTCCTCCGCCGACAGTGTTGTTCAATTTACCATCATTATATTGATGTTGAGCCGCCATTTGGGCATCTGGTGCGATCCTAACAGCGAGGCTCGGTGTAATGGTCTCCGCCTCAACTTCAGCCTCAACTTCAGCCTCAACTTCAGCCTCAACTTCAGTCTCAACTTCAGTCTCAACTTCAGTCTCAACTTCAGTCTCAACTTTAATTTCAATGTCAATGCCTATTCGAGTTTTAATTTCAGCATCAATTCCAGCTTCAATTTCGGTATCAATTTCAGCTTCAGTTTCAATTCAAGTTTTACTTCGTCTATTAAAATTAGACAAGTAAACTTGAATGTATTATTGGCGATTAGTTGAGAACGTGGAACGGAAAAGGATTTGTTCTTCAAAACAGTGGCAGGACACAACAAATTGCGCGGCAACGCGTCAGTGATGAAGGATCTATCATTTACGGAAGGAATTGGTCGTCTTGTACGACCTTCGCTTCATTTTCTCGAAGCCTCCGCCTCACCGTACAGAGAACATTTTTACGTGAAGAGACTACGTACATTTTATATACACAGCAGTGTCGCGTGTGTACGAAGGCATTTCTTCAAAACAAATTAGAAGTGATGCTTTCAACATAATATACAACGTGAGAAACTTCCGCCAAAATTTCTTTCAAACATTTTGTTGCATGCAAAAATACTTCAAATTTGTATTTATGCCCAATGATTATAATTATTGTTAACTTCATTGCGGTATGCGTCTTCCCCTTAGTTCCGATTAACTTGCTAAGAACATATTATCTCGCCTCGAAAGCGAGCGACCAGACTGCGTAACAAATAAACAGACTTCCATTTTCTCTGCTCAATCTCGTGCCCTACCAGTCAATTATAAATATTTCATGTCTCGTACTCAAGTTTCTCTGCCAAAATAGAACGATATGAATTTATGCCGGTCTAAGGCACAAACTCCACTCGCTGTGCAAGCGCCCGCACATCGCTCAGACACATTAGTGGGGAGCTCCCGCTGTAAGAGCGATGTGCAGCTCGGAACAATGCCAACTCTGCCTTGCTCAACGAATTTAACGCGAGTTGAACAGCGTTTAAATATACAAGTTTAACCGCCGTCCGGGTAACACAGTTATGGCTATCTACATATAAAGGAACTCAGGCGTAATAATTTGCAGAATGGTAAGCTGTAACTAGCAAAATGAAATAAGTCATGAACTTGAATGCGAAGAAAAAAAGGTTTATGTAAAAAACTCGTAAATAAAGTGAACGGAAATCGTGCGGGAGAGTCCGATCATAACGAATATTACCGAGTTGAGGTGACGCTTCTGGCGACCTTGCTGAAGGTTACTCAAACGAAACGTATAATATTTAAAACACTGCTATTCAGATAGCAAGATAATTTGTATTAAAACATCAATGAACACAATAACGATGAAATGTTGGCCTCAGTCTCAGGAAAATGCTCAGGACCACAGAACCTGAAGACCACAAAGCCACGCATGCACCAGAGAGAAGGAGGATCGAATATGCACCTCACACCATACATGTAGATGTGTGGACAGCCAACGCCTCATGCAGGGCCAGGTCTAGTCAGCGGTAAAGCACCTTGCAAGGAAAACACAGGACGCAGAAAGCGCTGCAGGACGGAACGGCCATTCTGCGAAGCTCCAGAGCTCTTCCTGTTCCGGTGCCGCAGTCAGACTTAATTTGACAGGCTATGCAGCCATGAGAGACCGCCTGGAGGTTTGCTGGAGTAGCGTGTGTATGAAGCCCGTTATGGTTCACGACATGCACGTTTTGGTACATTTGCTCGGGTATACAGGCTCTGCATAGTTATTAGGTGTACGTGTCAGGTCATTTTGTCTGCCACACTAGTCCCAGTGATGTGGCTACGTGAGGTTGTCAGGTGAGGTACTCAAGCAAAACTGCCTAGCTAAGCTCGGCAATCACGCTATATTCGGCCGGTAAAATAGCTCTCAGTAACCAAGCCTGCAACCTGCAAAGACTAATTTCTTTCTAAGTTATACTAAGTGAGTGCAAGTATGGGCAAGTATGGGTTTATACTATGGGTTTAATTTCAAGTATGGGTTTTCAACATGTAGATCCATGTACAAGGCGTACTCTTAGTTTGAAAGTAAAACACCGCGCACAAAAATAACCCCGGAAAATAAAAGAATCAAAAGATTCAGTGCATATTGAATAACACATGCAGGTGTACCGGTCCCTCGAGCCCAGAATTGTCTTGTGGCACAGCTTACACAGCACTCACACCTGCTCATTGATCTTCGATTGACATGTACTTGCTATACGAAATTCCTGACGCTGCGAGCGACTCTGCACAGGCATTCCTGCGGTGCTGGGCCTTGTGACGCTCGATCGAGCGTAATGCACCGCACCAGTACGCACACGGAAGCGCTACGACCACAGCACAAATTTGACGAAAATTTATGCACGCACACGCGGCAAGTCAGCAAGGCGTGTCTCAGAAATGGCAACACGGAAACAAGGGGAAAACGAGAAACTTGCGACCACCTCAAGGCCCAAAACGTTGTCGGCTGGAATAGAGTCTTTGAACAAAGGTCCTTTAGGGTAACGCTTCAGACCTAAGAGATTTGAATATACAAAAATACCGGAGTTCGATAATTGCCCTTGAACAATTACGACTTTATGGATTTTGTGCAGGGAAAGATCTCCGCGACACTTAGAATTGCAGTGAAAAAGAAAGAATTCGTAATCAACAGTAAAGTAAAGCACCGGATCTGTTCAAGCTCCTCCAGTCCTCGTCAGCACTTCAAGGTAAGACAGGCGCTTTGCTCTGCTCAGTCCGAGTCGTGCGCAGCGGAAACCACAAAAATGCCATGCTTACAAGATACATGACACGCAAGGACATAATTTACACGCAAACGCCTCGAGAAAAGGTTGCGTACGTGCTACTGTTGCTTTACTTAACAACGACGTTGACATGAACAACGCCCCGGCCTCATTTTTTATGAAGTCGCACGTAGAAGCTTAAAAACTTGAGACAGTTTAATGGAGCCCCATCCAGCGTTCTCAAACTGCTGAGGTACATTCCTAGGGCGACATTTAAACTAAGTTTTTGAAATACACTTTAATAGCAAATCAAAATGAAAATAAAATACCTTTTGATAATATCACAATATTCGAAGCACGGTAGAACACGCTGGACATTCGGGGCACGGCCGAATTCATTGGACATTCGAGGCACGGTCGAATACACTGGACATTTGAGGCACGGTCCAATACACTGGACATTCGAGGCACGGTCAAATTCATTGGACATTCGAGGCACGGTCGAATACACTGGACATTCAAGGCCCGGTCGAATACACTGGACATTCGAGGCACGGTCAAATTCATTGGACATTCAAGGCACGGTCGAATACACTGGACATTCGAGGCACGGTCGAACACGCTGGACATTCGAGGCCCGGTCGAACACGCTGGACATTCGAGGCCCGGTCGAACACGCTGGACATTCGAGGCCCGGTCGAACACGCTGGACATTCGAGGCCCGGTCGAACACGCTGGACATTCGAGGCCCGGTCGAACACGCTGGACATTCGAGGCCCGGTCGAACACGCTGGACATTCGAGGCCCGGTCGAACACGCTGGACATTCGAGGCCCGGTCGAACACGCTGGACATTCGAGGCCCGGTCGAACACGCTGGACATTCGAGGCCCGGTCGAACACGCTGGACATTCGAGGCCCGGTCGAACACGCTGGACATTCGAGGCCCGGTCGAACACGCTGGACATTCGAGGCCCGGTCGAACACGCTGGACATTCGAGGCCCGGTCGAACACGCTGGACATTCGAGGCCCGGTCGAACACGCTGGACATTCGAGGCCCGGTCGAACACGCTGGACATTCGAGGCCCGGTCGAACACGCTGGACATTCGAGGCTCGGTCGAATACGCTGGACATTCGAGGCTCGGTCGAATACGCTGGACATAAGATTATCGGTCGAATACACTGTATGGAAACAACATACAACACCCGGGACTGCAGGAGGTCGAGGCGCTTCCGCTTCAGGCCAATTTGGCTGTGCTTGGAGGCAGAAAATTGCAACAGGGTGATTTTCCACGGTACTGCGTACAGTGGCAATTGCAGATCATGTAACGACTGCTTTTGGCACAGCCGGTCACTTTCAAATGCGTCGAAGTCTTCTCCTTCCGCACGGAAGCATTCAACACACATTCTTTGCATGGCAGCCCGTACACCGCACTGTCACACGGCCGCATTGCTGCCACTGCACGCATATGAGGACAAAAATCTCGTCTTTATCAACGAAACACGCGCCAAGAAAACGGAAGTTCTAGCTCCTGAGCACTGATCATATTGCTTCTGCTGGTAGTGTCTCCATGTCCAACGCCACTGGACTAGATAAGTGCTCAGAATCTAACTAGATTCTGGATGGTTAGCCGTAAACATGACTCAAAAAGCTTACATTAGCTCAATAGAAATGAATATCCAGTAAAGTATTTTCGTCCACGAGAACAATTCTCAATCACTCTAGTAACTATTTCGACAACGACTGAATACAGTCCATTGTAGTGCTAAAGGTAAAGCTCTATAAAATACGTAACTTCATACTATGATCGATAACAATTTTTGCTACCTTCAAAGTTATCAAGCAAAGAGATAACATAGACACCGAATAATTTCTATAATTTCCGTGGGATTCTGCCATTTCATACGTCAATCGGGAATTTCCTAACAAAATCAAATTTCTCACCCAATAACCCTCGTGGAAATAATGATGGCTTCTTGAAAATGGCTTCAATTTTAATATAAATTTTCACAACACGTGTCAACTCATTTATTTCGGTGCATCATATTTTTCCCCCATCAGACTTCTAGAAATTGTTTCGTTATACCCGATGTGGCAACACTCCCGGCAACATGGAGAGAAGGCTTAGACAGCGAACGACACAATCAATAACACACAGCGATAAATTAAAATAAATTCACGCGAGAGCTCTCCTGCATGAACCATACGCCGGACCCCTTCGTTTCAGGGGAATTAGAAACAAACGACCCTCATTAGTATCAAATTAAACGTGACACAGGCTGATGCAAGAGGCGTTGCTGGTTCCCAGGAGCTGGTCAGCGATGGCTCCAGAAGGCGAGAAGTCCTTCTACTCAGGCCTCTAATAGACACAGCATATTGGATAGTATGCATAAAATAGCCCATAGTCGATCAAGGGCTTCAGAGTCCCATTCCGTGTACCTTACGAAAGATGCAAAGGAACACCGAATTCTAGATAATCGTATGAATTTTGCACACATCACACATACAAGCACGAGCCTCAAACCATTTTTGTTTTTCGTGTGGACTTATATTTTTCTTCAAAATGAGCACCAACTAAAATAAACATGATCTAATATTCAGAGCTACAGTACTAACAAGCTACGGCATGGGGGTATATTTTAATCAAATATTCACAAAATTTCCCCAGCGATTGTACAGCGGCACGCATGCTTAAAAAATATACAGTTCATAAAATTCAGAGCAATTTCAACGCCCAAAATAGTTTTAAAATGAAAAATTTTCAGTTCACCTATTATCCAAAGCTCCGACCAGCTCATCGGAAAAATCAATTTAGCACGCAAAATTACAACAGATTGCACACCAACGAACGTAAGCATACGTAAATTAACACTTTAACCACGATTCTCCCCACAGGTAAAATTACATGCTGACAAATATCTCTGTGAATTTAAAAATGAAGGATTTTGGTTTCATAAAATAGGTTACTCCATTAATATTCTTTCTAATCCGAACTATCTCATTCGATTAATGGACTCAAATTTGACGAAAATTTGTATTTATACATGATAGTGCTTTGATTACATTAGGTTAGGTTAGACGATCGTGTGTACCATATATGACCCACTCTGGTGGTAAAGTGTTAAAAGAAATAAACTTCGATTCTCATAGGGCCATCAAATTCCTCAGAGGAGCATGAGTAACGCTTACAAGTGCTGTTGCGAATATATCACACACACACACACGCACTCGCTGTAACACACCTAGCCTTAGATACTTGAGACACCTCAGAGATGTTTGGGCCTTCATGCCTGGGCCACACTGGGGTGCCGCCGCTTTTTGTGCACGGGGTGCTGTCGTATATCCGCGAGCTGTGAATGAGACCGTTTCCCTCTGCCGTTTGATGATAGTGAGGCAA
>VOMN01023678.1:0-12617 GCA_014899125.1 Orchestia grillus | reverse complement strand
TTAATTTGTTTGATGCTTGCTTAAGCAAGCCGTGTAATATATGAATAAGCTGAATATTACTCAGGTATTGTGGGAAGCTCTCCTATTCGAATTTGAGTGGAGAATTGAGATAAGTAATTTAGTTATAACATTGATGAGACGATTGACTACATATTACTAATCGTTCACGTCATTTTGACGGTCCTTCGTAGAACTTTGGGCTTAAAAACGTATATCAATGAATGATCTGAAAAGCGATATACGGTACAAGTGATGGGTATTTTTTACTGAGCGTAGTGAAGTACGTTGTCAGTCTCTTCTGTGCTTTAGTTTTAGATTTAGGCATAAAGCACCTGTCGTAACCCGCTGTCAATATTCCTCTCGGAACGTCTTCCTCCGCATCTGTTTACTTCTTTCCATTCCAACTTTTATGCCATTGACACTTGAGATGTTTTATTAATCTTACTAGCAGTGAAAGAAATGAAAATTTGTGCCCCAGTGAAGCCACTCAACTTGCTCTGACGGGTTTCCTGCTGATTGCATTTGTTGTTCGGAAACGGCTGTTCAACCTTGAGTTATGGAGTCACAGCGAGTCTACTTTAAAAGTTTCAACATTGAAGGACTCGGCGCAGCTTTGATCGAATTCATTTCTCGGACGAGTGATGGCCGCTGTCAGCAGAGAGGGCCTCACGAGGAACTCGGCATGTTTAGGGTAATTATCTCATATTCCGTGGGAAAATAAGTGCTCTCGGACTATCAGTATTATTTGAAGGAAATAATTTACGTGAAACTGGTAGATTATTATAAGGTTATATTCCATTTTTCGATGTAATGCCTGTATTATTTTATTATATTTGCTGATGTAATGCCGAGATTCCATTTTTACATTTACCGAGGTAATGGCGATATTGTATTTTTTCATAAAACGATGTAATGCAGACATCACATCATTAGATTAATCGATATAATTTTACAAAAAAGTAGTGTTGTGGAATTTGAAGTATCGAGCGAGTGATTTTTAGACGTATATTCAAATGCGCCCAACATTTCTTTTGCATAGCGTATCGTGTACAGTATATGTATTTTGCAGACTGTGGAAATGAACATACGAGCATGTTGATTACTCCACAGATAAGTAAATATTCTTCTACAGCTATTTTCATTTGCCGCTGAATAGTTTTCATGTTATTTGTAGGAGGTTATTACGTTACTTCGTCAAGTAGAAAAGCTCATTTTGTGAATTCATATTTGATTGTTCAATGGGTGAAGCTAATGTTTAAATGTTTGTATACGTTATGAACTGTCATTGAAACGCTCACTCTCCTTTTCCCTTGTGGATGTTTAAAAAGGCCATGTAATTTTCAACATTTCTTCAAAGGAAAAAATAGGTGCATCAAAGGATTCCGAAAAATTATTAAGCTTTATTGTGATAGTAGGTTATTCATCACTGAAGTAGTTCCGACTGCGTCATAAGAACGCAGCAGTTTCAATATATACACGGTTCCACTGATAGTGATAGTTACTCGAATGCGGGTCAGGGTGATCGTTGCTCTTCATAGGTTTCGCTTGTGTGTGTGTGTTTTGAGCTCGATACGTCTTGATTTTTAAAGACTCTTCGCTGAGTGTGTCATTTTGGGATAACAAGAAATTTTTTCTTTGCCAAAAATCTTGGAGAAATGTTTTTTCTTAAACAGACCATTTATCCAGTTAAAAATATTGAGGTTATCGTCTAAGTTCAATACTAGTGCTTCTCACGTTGTTATATTTTTTATCAATCTTTCGCAGTTACTCAGTCATGACTTAATATCCTGGTAATTCCTTCCAACATGTCCTTTTTTTTTCATCGCTTTCCGGTCACTTGATACCTGATGGTTGGCAGCTATTCCTACGACTTCCATGTGCATCTCCTTATAATTGCATTTCTGGCGTCACCTTTTCGCCTAGCTTACCGTCTTGCACTAACGGTGCCTCACAGCTCTAACGATGATCTGAGCTGCACGTTCCGGGCTTTTTATGCCAGTAACAGCACAGGTCTACCCAGTGCAGTATATTTACTGTGATAATAAATTTGACATGTCAGTGGTATCGTATTTCTCTTTAGTATCTCGTAAGTTCTGGCGTATGGGAACCGCAAGGTTGTGGGTACAGTACTAATCCAGGTGAAGCCTCCCTTTAAAACATCATCAAAAGCTGATTTATTTTTAATAAAAAATTGTAGCTATCAATCAGGCTTCACTGTCCTCTTGCCGGAATAATTTTTATTCCAAACCCTCTATTTTACTCGTTGATTTTGTTAAACTTCACATAAGCGCTTTCCAAAAATTAACAACGGTATAAGCACCATCACATAGAGCGACTTCTTAGCAACTAGACCGATAAATAAACTTTCGTTAATGGCGTGTCAAAACAGACTGCAGGTGCCATCAGACTTGGGGCAGCAGCTGTGTAGACGCTGGGGCGGCACGGTGACGTCACAAGAATAGTGTGTCGAGCACTTGTGCTGTGAGGGTGCGGTGTTGCTGCGTGGGGGGCGGCAACTCAGGCTGCTGGAACAGGCGCTCGTTCAGAGGGTAGAGGTAGGGCGCCGCCTGGCAGTCCGAGTTGTACCACCAGTCGCACACCTGGACAACAATTTATTCGTATTTTTAACGTGTAGCCAGCATCGCACCGTCTATGGAACTCGGAAAGTTTTCAAATGAAAATTCCCCCTTAATTTTGACGTACTAAATATGACTAAATTCCGTGTCGATGCGTTTACAAATGATACTTTTAAAAAACCGTCAAGAAGGCTTATTTAATTAAAATTTCCCTGGTCTTGTGTGGATTTAATCTAACATGGTGGATTTTCATTTATTAATTTATTACTTATCTGATGTATAGCGAACAAACGTTGGTACAAACTATGAATTAACTGTTCCAGTTATGTACGCTTTATATAGGGCCCAAAATACTCGAGTTCAATTTTTAAGGGAAGTCTATCAAACGGTCATCCCTATTTTATTTTCCCTAATTTGTAATTTAATTTTCAATTCAGTTTCAACGAAGTTCTCTCTGGTTTTCAGGAATGGAGTTTCTGTTCGAAATAAATATTTACTCGCTTATTTTAACCATGTTAACCGCCCACTCTCCCCCCTACAGAATTAGGTATATATTGTATTATCACTTTCACATATGCTATGTGTTTGAAAGGAATAATATAGCTAACCAGTAGGAAGTATCATACTAATGTAGTTGGTTCTACTCGCAATGTTGTATTAATAGGCCTTCAAGAAAAATTATGTATAACTAGGAAGAAATGCTAGGAAACTGGAATAAAACTTGGACACTAAAATATCAAATCTTTGCCACTCTGAGGTTATTTTCTGTAATGTTCCACCTAAAGATACTGTGAATTTAGAGGAAAATCTAGGATTAACCTTAAAGCAGCAGATTATTCTTAAAGCTATCGTTACATGCAAAATACACTAATGTCAATTTCTTGTTTCAAGGTACAATCTAATAATTTTCTTGATGAAAAAATATTGCTTAAACTGTGTAGAGAGCGATGTATGGCGCACGAGAACTACACAAGTTTGGTGCGCGGCTGTGTACCGCCGAGCCCGCAGAGCGCGAGGGCCGTCGCTGGGCTCACCATGAAGGCCTGGTTGAAGATGGTGCCGTTGGGACAGAGGAAGCTCGCCTGACGGCCGTCCAGATCACACATGTGCCAGGCCTGCACACGAGACACAGTCACTTGACGTGGCCATAGGCGCTCGCTC
This sequence comes from Orchestia grillus, assembly GCA_014899125.1. Classification (NCBI taxonomy): domain Eukaryota; kingdom Metazoa; phylum Arthropoda; class Malacostraca; order Amphipoda; family Talitridae; genus Orchestia; species Orchestia grillus. The sequence goes on along the minus strand of VOMN01023678.1, from coordinate 8,880 downwards.
TCATCAATTTCATTACCCATGATGATTGCATTCAATTTACTTGATGGAAACAATAGGTGAGTTCTTTCAGAATTAGGGTTTCTTTAGAAACGATACGTTCACCTGTAAAAATATTTGAATTCCCGACTTCAACTTCCAATGTTGGCACCTTGAATAACCGGTTTCGTTACAGTATTTCTTCGCGTGTACGTGTGTATACCGCCGGCCCTGTGATCTTGGGAGTGTTACATTATCTTGTTACACCCATTATTTTGGGCGCTTGTAAAGAGATAGGCTCTCGCAAGCTGTGTTGTTGGTTCTGACGGGAGGCTTATACAGAACTTTTCCTTGTCATGTTTCCCACATTGGGAAATCGTTCTGATTTCGCAGTGAATACGAAGGTAAACATAAAATGCGAATGTTTTTGCTTATACCTTAGAAACCAACTGACGTTTCAGAAGATGGAAGGATTTCCGTGTCACTTTTGTACCTGGATTACTTTCTTTTTTGGACAAGAGCCATCATTTTTTCACCAATATCGCCCTTCAATCAAAATATAAAGCGTTTCATGCTCACCTGAAATGTAAATAACTACACTTTCACTCTATTGTCAGCGTTAGATTCAAACTGTTGCCTCAAGAAGAAGCCAATTATATTAATTTATGTAATTTATGTCAACCCCTACAGAGGTATATTTCAATCGGAAGGTACATCTCAAGCTGAAAACAGTGTAGTATCTGCTTATTTGAGGCACAGAGGGAAGGAATCCTCTCAAGACTCGACTTGAGTAAAGCAAGTGTTGTGAGCGGAGACTGTTCTATTGTTACGTTTTCGTCCTACCTGGTCTGTTTCATGCTATATCAAGCATGCTTTCCAAAATTTATATGCTTCTTGGTTTTACTAAATGTTTGATATTATTCGTAGTTCAATTGTTATACTTTACAATTTAGATATAATTGAGATATTCGATATATCTCATGTGATGCTAATAATTTAAACTTCAAGTTCAATACTATTTTTTTTCAAGTTCTAGTTGTGATCTCTATGGACTTTCTTAAATGCTGTCTTTATAATGGGTGTGGGACGTAATTAACTAATGAAAAAGGGGCGCTAGAGTTTCATTGAAAACTTAAGTGCCACGCTATTGTACAAGCTATCAGGCCCATACCTGGGTGTTCAGAGGCTGATTTCAGGGGAGAGTTTTAACGGGAATCATTACACAGATGAGATTTGAGAACCAGGTGACTGACTCGTTCCAATAATGCATTGCTGGCTGTGTAACGCCTATTTGTACTTTGGATGGTATTCCTTAGAAGCACAGAAGTTTTGAGTTAAAATTTTAAACTTCTTAGAGTAGATATGGATGCGTACATGAGTATATTCACGCTGATTGATGCTACGAGTACAACTTTGGTGAAGTTCAAGGGAGACATTGTACTTATGTCTGAATTTGGAAGAATGTGCAATGGAAGTACTGCCGAGTTTATGTAAGAATTTAGTTAATGAGAGGTTCTAAGTCAAGGGATGTTAATCTGTACTCGTAGCTTCCCGTTTTTGGGTAATGAAGTACATTAGTGTAACCTCTATATTTATAATTATGTATGAATGTTGAACTGGGCTTAGTATATTCTTGAATATTTATAATTTGAAGGTAGGCTACTATGTACGAGTATAAAGGTGATGCTGTGTAGAAGCTAGTCAAAGTAGCCTTGTACTGCAATTTTTTCTTCAATGTTCACTTTTTTTGTTAATAGTGTTTTATTACCTGTTCTGATTATCTATATTTTACACTGGAATAACTTGATAGTGTACTGTCAGAATAAAGCTATTCCATTAATGCTTCAAGTTTTTCCTAGATAACTTTTGATCCATTTTAGAAACTAGTCGTTAAAGGGTGATTTATATCTAGTATAATTTGAAGGAAGAATATTGTCTAGTTCACTGAAATATATTCGCTTCCGCGAAGCCTAGAAGTAATAATGAACCAAAAATCCATATTATAAAATAAGTTTTATATTACGTTCACTTTTCACGTATAAGATATTTCAGTAGAAAAACTTTGAGGCGCTGTACAATCGATGAAACATTTATTGGAATTAGCTGCGGTTAAAATTGTTCTTATTCGGTATTATTAACATAAAGTATCCATAAAAATGTAGCTATAGATTCATGGGTTAAATTAGTCAGCATTTTAACGTGGCTATGGAGTACTCCTTGACTGCATACCATTGTCAAACAATTGTTGAAATGAGGTTATTTTCTATCACTTNCACTTCGCTCGCTGTGCTAACTTAGCAAGTGTGAAACAATTAAAACTAAACACGGGAAAATGAGAGTGGTGTGAAGAAATGAAGATTCTTCTCGGTTTGATGGTGAGGAACGATGAGGTGCGATGTACTGTGCCTGGTGATGTGCTCATTGCCCTCTTCGCTACCCATTCCTTTGCGCCTGTGCTTCTCTTTTTGAGTCGTTGTATTTAGATTATCGAGTCATTTGAAATATTAACACTGAGAAATGGGAATTCTGACTTTACCGGCAGCCTGGATGTGCAAGCAGAGTGTGGTGCGGCATCAGTGTTATGCCTCTCACTCCTGCAAATGGAACCGTTCTTGAGAGAACTAAAAAGGTCTCGTCATTTGGACGCGACTTGCCGGTGGAGGAAGTGACGCAAGGGAAAGCGGCCACGTAGACAAATAACGATCGTTGAATCAACATTTGAATGGGTTTGTTGACTTGTCCACTTCTCCTTTTGAGGTCGTGGGCGAGAGATTTGGCAACGGCGCTAGCTTGTTTTAAATTAACTGACAAGCTTGAAATGGCAAAGGAAATTATATTAAAAAATATTGTATTACTATAGCTGAGCAATTTGTGATTAATTTACTTTAGATAACTAGGTTTCTATATTCTGCTATCGGTATTTACATAAAATTGTGATGTATATGTTATATGAAGTAATCGATTTTGAAGAACAGTAATGCGGGGGACTTTAAAAGCGGGTTAAGGAGCCAAAGTGCGTCTTTTCAAGTGTTTCCTGATTTAATTTTGTCTATTCATTTTTGGTTTCCTTTTTCTAATCTCGTTAGGTTGAGCAGAAATCCAAATTTAGGCTGTAAAAAAACAAGCGTCGCATAGAAAAGCTAGGCTCTGCCATACGACAGTTTCCAGTTAATGACGCTCTTAGCGCATCCAATTTCTGAGTGGAGGTTTATTTAAATGGAATAGAAATGAGTAACATTTCGTTTTCAAAAACTGATTTGATAATAGACAAACATTTATAGGTACAGAGGCCGGCAGCTAATTAAGAGTGAGAGTGTCCTGCCTGTCATCGTTGCACTTCCTGTCCTGTTGCAGACGAACATAAGGTAACTTAATTTGTCCCTGGAAATCAGGCAGGCTGTCATCGTCTCCTTGACTGGAGGACACTACGATTCTGAGACTGCTACCCTCTTTAGTGTCACCCCCTCATTTGTTTTCAAAGTTCGGAGGAGAGAGCTGGAGGTCGTCAATGGAAATGTAAAAACAGTTTCCCACAGGAAATGACATTGTCGGTGTTCGTACAGGATCAAGACGTCCGAATTAATTCAATCAAAGCTACAATTCAAGAGAACCCTGAGAAATTTGCAAGGGCATTCAGCTTGGCGTTGTAGGCTGGCGAGGCTACCGTCCACCGAGGGGTCCATGATAAATTGAGTTGTACGTGGTGCGGAGAAGCTAATTCATATCCGAAAGAAACTGGGAGCACAATGACTTTAGCCAAGCGCCCTTGAGCAACCTGAAACATTCAGAGCTGCTAGGAATCTTCTGGGGTTTCTCCGATTTAGGTCCCAAACTTTCCTGATGCAAACCCTTTGGACTATTCCATTCGAAGTACGGTTGAGGGGGCTTCCAAAAGGATACTGTACGCATAACACCGTTGTCGCCCTCAGAGCAGCAATTGTACATGTCATGACAACGATTCACAGGACCCACTTCATTACTACCTGCGAACTGGTTTCGAAAGCTGGTAGAGGCTGTTGTGGTATCATGTGGCGATTTCTTTGACTGATGTGCATTTTGTTTGGTTTCACGTGTAGATACGAATCAATGGTCATTAAATAGTCCATCTCCAGTCTGAGCTCTGTCTGCAGACGTCACTTATTATCATATGCTTGTTACCCCTTGTGTATTATGCACTCAATCTAGTTTGAAGGTATAGTATTTAATAAGCCCATTCTGCGATAAACTAATGAATTTTTTTACATAATGTGTCACGTGGTTCTCTAGACTTGTGCTCTTTTTACAGTAGGGAATGGAGCTAACATTTTCAGGTCGAACGATAATTTTTAGAAAAGAACACAATAAGGGGATTCAGATATCGAGTGCGAAGCAGTTTTTGTATTCCAAATAGTAGTTGCGATTTGCTGGAAGAATTTTTATTCCCTGGAATTTCTTGTAACTCGCACGGAATTGTTTTAGGTAAAAGAAATTCTCCTTTTGAGGTTCGCTCATTCCTCAAATTCTTCAATCCTTTATCTCAAGTAATAGACTGAGACATGCGAGAGTGATTCGTTCGAGTGGTCACCTAATAAATAAAGTTAACAAAAAGCTCCGTCTGTTAAGTTTTTGTGTATAAACTACTTCAAGATGTAAGATGGGTGACCGCAGCTTATCGCTTCGAGTGCTCCACGAATGTTAGGTCATCGAAGTGTTTTTGTGCTGCATTTGAAGTTTGCCCTGCCGGCGCAATGCCCTTACGTGCGAGTTGTCCATGGTTCAGTGCAGTCAACTCAAGACTGCGCTCTCGCAGGCTATTGCTTCAGCTCATTTCAAGCTCATCGTGCCAAGCATACCTTATCAAGCATTGTTGCCTAGGATAACAACTTGGCTTCGCTGACAGAAAGGTGCAGCTAAATATCGCGTATTCAAAAATTGGGACTGGTTATAATGTGGTCGAGCAGTTTTTTTATCGTTTTGCTTTCTGACTTCGATGCAGGCTGAACGAGTAGTCTACTCTTTAAAGAAAGCTGCTACAAGTTATGAATTTTAATTTAAAGTGAAAAGAGAATGCACAGATATGTATGCCGCTTTGCTGAAAAATGCGGATCAAATGTAGCGGAATGCCTTTAGTTTTGTGATTAGATGATTATAGTAATGGCATAATAATAATTTTAATTGCGTTCTCGTGCTCTCTCGATGAGCAAAGTTTCGCTTGTGAAAATGACACTGGCCTTGCTCCTGCTCTGATGGGGATGCGAATGTTCCTAAAACATTGATAGCCCATGTGTATATAAAATAAAAACTGAATTTCTCTCTGCAATTGATTTTAACGACGTGATCAAAAAACAAGGATGTCGTTTTGAAAAAAGCAATAACCAAAAATGAGTGAACTGTCTTCCCAACCGTCCGTTAACATCATTATCGAAAATTGGTTCATTGAGTTTTCTTCTGATAACTTAAAGTTTCGTTGGGCTTATGACAGTGTAATCCGACAGAGCATTTTAATTGTTGAAATTGTCAGAGACACACAAAATGAGCTGGCCTAACAAAAAAAGTGTGAAGCAAGTGAAGAGTACTGGAGAGATGATCAGAGACATGGTTGAAAGGAGTGAGAGGACTGCGTGAAAAATGAGGCGTATTTGGTAGTTGTTGTGCAATTGAGATCAGTATGAATAGAGAATGCTCGTAGGTCAAAAATTAAGTTGCGAATGGTTGTTTGGGCGAAGTCTCGCACCTCGCTTTGTCTCACGAGTCCCTGAGGCCCATGAGAGTAATACTGTATTTGTAATTAATTCTACTGAAACTGCCTAAGACAGCCACGCAAGTCGCAAGGCGGAGCTGAAATTGAAAGAAGGACTAAATATTAGCTGGGCGTCGGTCTTGCATGTAATGGTCAGACTAGTTCGATGTTATCTCATAGTGTCCCGATAGGGCGAGAGAAAGGGAGGAGCGGGGTAGATGGTGGTCAACTCACTTGGCATCGAGCTTCTGTGTCAGCGTAGAAGCCAGGCCACGGCATGTTGGTGCAGTAGAAGTTAGTGTAGGGCACGGTGCTCATGATGGGGTAGTCGAGGCCGGGCACACCTGGGATGGTCTCGGTTAGAGGTGCGAGGTACATGAGGCGCGGCACCAGGTAGTTGTACAGACTCGCCTTGAGCACGGGCGGCAACGCTGGGGGAGACACGCCCGCTGACCTGGGACCACGTATTACAATCAAGCATTAGCATTGAATGGGGACAACACGCTCTATTACTTAACTGAAGAAAGCCTGCGTTTCCGTGTAGGGACTGAAGAAAAATAAGGTTTAGTCCATGCATATGAATGATATGGGAAATTTAATCCGAAAAGGCTCAATTTACTTGTGAATGGAACGAAATTTTGTGTGCACTCTTGTTCATATTTACTGAATGTGTGTGCATATTCACGCTGGCTTTGAACGAAACGATAAGAATGCAAGACTAAACTATTGATTGTATCGTTCTACTAGTGGAACGCCCGACGTTATGGTCTTATTTGATGGCTAGCTAAAACATGCAAAGCTGTATAAGTTGTTATAACTTCACCTATTGGGTAATACGATGAATTTATGTCCAATACCGATTGCATCTGCCGTGCGGCATGTTCATTTAATGTGCGTGGTTCAAAGTTTTGAAAGATTTGATGTTCTTAAATAGCAAATGCGGCAATGTAAAGTTTTCGTAATAAAGTTTTAAAGTGACAAAAAAAAGCGTGTTAGTACGTTTTACACATCTCTAAAACACGAATCACTTACGCATCATTCCCATCGCTGAAAGGTCCGAATTCGTTTGATCCTCTCGCTCCATTGAAGGGATTCGATAAGCTTTCTGTGGTTGTGCTTGAGGCAGTGTTCAAATTTTGCCTTTGTTTTGTCTGTGCGGAATCACCATCGCGTGTTGACTCATTTTGGGAGCTCAAGTCCGAGGTGGAGAAGAGTAAAGGCGCCTCCAAGGAGGACGTGGCGCGGTCGTGCTGGTGTGAGGCGGTCGCCGTACGAGGGCCAAGTTCTTTCGCCTGTGCACTCGAGACTTCGCTCGTTGCTGCATATTCTGTCGTCGCATTGGACAGGCCCAAACCGGCTCTTCTCTGGCTCAGTCTCCTCGGCAGGTCCCCTCCGCGTCTACGGCTCGATAGGAGGGTGCCGGGGATCTCATCAGGTGCTTGCCTGGAAATGGACAATAGGTAAGCATTTTAGTCAAACCGCTGAGTCTTTCTATGTTCTTGAGCAGAATTGAAATTTAATTGAATATCTGCTATACGTTTTATTGTTCATGATCAAAATTTGATTGAATCAAGGCCAACAGTGATACTACTTCTCATACGGACGAATAAAAGTCAAGTACTTGGCTTCCAGTCTTCTGAAGTGATTTTGTTCCCGTTTTTTTTTCGAATTAATGTACTCAAAATGCTATATGCTCGTACTATATTCTCGTTGATAAACAATATAGCATAGGCGTTGCAATACCGAGTCCTAACCCTGATTTACTTTGTTCGGATTACATTTCTTAAGATAATGATATTTTGTTTAATCTAAATGTAGTCAAGAATAAGGGTAAAAATAAAATGGAAAACAAATTTATTTTAATATCGTACCATAAGAAATATTCTTCAGTGAAATAATGTTGTATTATTTGGTACGACAGACCAGTATTTAGAAAAAATATTTTTGAAGCTAGGTATTGCTATTAAAATATCACACCTGCTGTGCGTTCTAAGCTGTGTGTTTTTTAGTCGAAGTTTCACCTGAAGCGCGTACTGTTTCTTATTTGCTTCATTTCGCATAGGTAATGAGCTTCTTCGTTTGTACCTCTGAAAAGTAGAGCTATGAAATTTTTTAGTATAATGCTTGTTTTATTCATTACTGCTGACGTTTTAACATTAAAACACGTCTCATGTTATTTTCCTCTCGCGTCAAGTCCACTTAGGAAGAGCGAGTACAAATGTTTTCTTTCTAAAACTCCATCTTTAAAGAGGCGTGGAAGCGCGTTCTGACATCCATGGAACTTCAGCCGCGAAAGCGAACGTCTCGCTTTTTTCTCAATTATTGAGACCAGCGCCGTACTTGCTTGTACGGTTCATCGGGGACCCAAAGGCCACGAAACCTTTATGTTGTAGGTCGAAAGCGCCCCAGTGACTCGACCCACCTTATGCTCGTGGGCTGTCGGTTCAGAGCGACGAGGGCTAAAAAATCGACCAGAATTGAAGGGTCGTAAGTGTTGCGTGCGCTGGGGCCCAGTCGTTTCGCCAGTAGTCGAGTTATGCTCTCCACCGAACCTGTGCGGGTATGTAATAAGTGTAAGCGCACTTCAATACCGGGTGCGGAAAATAGAAAATCTTTACTCTAGTGTGATTACCTATGCAAAAAATGTCCTTTCATATTAATATCCTTTATCGTCCATCTCATATAGGAGATCATTGTTTTTACTCGGATAGTCAAAGGGTGTGACGATTTTCTTGTGGGAAGTATTTAATGAGATTCCCTCATTGATTTTCAGCTCTTACGATTTTTACTTTCATTTTCGAGCGTTAGGTTAGTGTTGTAATGTTTTTGCAAGCTGTTCCTTTGCTGGTTAATTAAAGACAACCTGGTTTTGAGGAGTGAATAGTCAGTGAGAGATAAACATTTTAAAAATAGTAAATGTTAATTCTGCCTAAATTTTGTTCTATTTTTCCTGTAATATTGTAGTTACCAGGATTCAGCATGGTGACTAGAAATTTATCGAACCGGTTAACCTTTACCGCCAAAATTATTTTTGGCGAGACTCGTATATGGATGGCTGCATTTAACTTTTTTTGCAAAGGGACTGACAATAACCTTACGGAATTGGATTTTGAAGTTGATATGTGCGAGTAAAGGTTTAATATACTAACTTGAATTGGAACTTGAATGTTCTGGCGAGATATTGG
>VOMN01023675.1:0-14772 GCA_014899125.1 Orchestia grillus | reverse complement strand
CAACGGAATTAACATCCTATGAGTACATCACACCACATCACGCTATCAACTCCTGGTTTACCGAGCTCACTAAAATAAAGTAAACTGTCATTTTCCGCGTCCTCATGCACACTTCACTCAGAAGGCCAGACACTTAATTTCAACTCTACTCCAAACTCTTCCTGAAACGGACTGACTTCTTTTTTTGTGTGTATGTACTGCATTAGGTCTATAATTTTACGCCGCATCTGGTCACATTTGTAGTCAGTGCTGTTGCTCGGCACAGTAGAAGTAGAGAATATAATGCAACTGCTTGAAAAAATTACTTTACGTAACTGATTGATTAATCTCATGGTTAAGAATCAAGGGTTAACGTCAGTTGGCTTTTCAAGAATTGAATATATTCATTTGTTCGTAAATGAACCTATTCACGTATTAACGTTTGAATGCAAAGTGAGTTCGAACTCGTGCGATCATTCTTGAACAGAGGCGTGGGAGTAGAAATAGGACAAAAAAGTAAAACCTAAAAAAGTTGACTGCGAAGAGTTGAGGCTAGCGACCACGCCTGGCCCGCTCGGTTGTAGCCTGGCTTTACTTCGCGTTTTTCTACTCCTGAGAATTTGTTACAGCGCCATGCTCTCCTCCTCGCTCCACTGAGCAATCAAAATACACCATCAGATAAACATGGTTTATACCCAATTGGACTGAGTTAATTTTCCGGTTCTGCTTGCAGTTCTGGCCGCCGCTGTCCGGCTTTTGAAAACAGGACTGGGGCCCGCAGATTGAGTGTGCTGGCGAGAGATGCTGGTAGAGAATCAGTCGGGGGAAGGCAGTTAGCAGCGACCTGCCGTGACCCCCGTGCACGACCGCGCTGCCTCTCACCGCTCAACCTACACAATGCGCCAGCGTACCACTTACTGCAGCCACGCTACACACGTGAAGTTTCCACAGAACTTCTACGTCTTCAACAAACCTTCAAGATATGCATGAAGTTTACCCTCTGAGTGCAGAACGCGAAAATACTTCTCCAAATGTAATTTAAACTTGAATACAAGTAACAAAAATCTACAATTTTCAGTGAGTCATTCTGATGATGAATATGTTTATTACTGTGGTGCCCGAAGAACAAAATTTACTAGCTTGGGATTTCCAAGAGAGTTCCGATAATTATGTGGCTGAGAAAATATAAATAGTATTATAATAGCAGTCAAAAACTAAACTCAAAGGGTTGCATTGAAAACTATTTCCCGTCGTTTGATGGCCGACTAGAAATAACCTCAGCTTGATAAATCTTACTAGTTAGTTTCTTTCTGTTCTATTGATAAGAGTTCATGCCAAATGGAGTATCTCTCCGTAGGCTGCTTGTCTAACACGATAAAAGTCTAACTCTGAATTTTTCTCTGAGACGATTAAATAAATTATGACGGTATTTTCAAGTTAGCGGTCGATCTTCCAGAAACATTCAATAACCGACGTACCTACGCAATTTACATTCCAGGGCCACCAGATGAATTCGTAGTTCCTTAATTTAAGAGAAAAATCTAGATGCGTTGGATATTATCACACGCGCTGAGGATGATGGGAAAACTTCTTTGTCGCGGGGTATTGCGAGTCGCTAGTGGCGTACGTGAAGGCATCTGGAATAATTTAGTTGTAAGGTGAGCCACATATGATGACTGATAGTAAATTCCTGGTCTACTTTAATTCCATGCGATCCAATTCAGGTGCACAGGTCATTGCTGCGGCTAGTGCCTACGTGATCGCTTCGAGTTGCCCACGCTTAGTTTCAGCGCGGGTGTCAGTCGTTGTCGTCTCATAGAGTTGGCAAACGAAAAATTAAAATAAATATTCAATGCGGGAATAAATAGCTGCCCAAGAAGAGTTAAGGATTACCTCTGGAGACAAAAATACGCAAAAGTTTTACTGAAAACTAGTAACGAGGCTAAAATCGAAGAATTCGTTATTCGCTCAATTTGCTGAATTGACGTTACTATAGATTTTCAGAACGTACAAACAACCACTACGTCTGAACAGAATTACTTTACATTAATTCGATGGGATTTTTCGTTTTTAACTGGAGTACATGGAATGAATGATCCATAGTAGCTCAAAAACTCTCAACTCGTAGCGTTTAGAAGCTAAAATTCATTCGCGATCTGTCGTACATAATGTTTAGCTGCGGTTGAGAACTGTGAACGGCAAAACGAACATTTAAGAAAAGGCTTCCGATGCAAATTCGAGATAATCTTTAAAGATAAATTTCAAGTTTCACTCATTCATCGCCTTAACAAAATCAAGCATTTTTTACTTCACTTCTGCAAAGTTAATTTTCAGTTCGTACCATTCATAACTAAAATTACGAATGGTACTGCACGTACCTGCAGTTGTAGCTTATCTTGTTCCGGTTGATGCTTATTTGAATATCCGGTAAAGAATGGTCTCATTTTCTCAACTGTCATTTGGTTATGGAGATAAAATTGCAGAAACTTGAGCTCTTGAAATTCACCAACTGTCACAGAACGTATAAATTTCTAGATGATGCACCTAGATGGTTGAAATATTTAAATATTCAAGAAAATAAAAACCATGAATCAAATAGGCTACCAGAACGCATAATAATTACCGACTTCTATACTTCATCTTATTCACGCGTGTGATACAAGGCGGCTTTTAACCACAACACTCACTGAGTCAAAAAGCGCACACTTCCTTACACAACCATAACCGCGTCGACACTGAGTGAGCGACAGCATTCTTTTTAAGTAGCGGGTATATTTTTATCTCAAATTTGTGAGCTACCCACAAAAGTCAAACAACGAATCACTAGAACTGTGAAGCGTACAGCTCCTATACAAGGGTTTTTGTACTTTTTCATGGAGTACCGCTAACGACATTAAACTTGAAGATCTCATATTGTACAAGTGTATAGAAAGAATTAAAGAAAAATGACTCATAATGCCTAACACGACCGCTAATACTCAGTGAACGAACGAGTACTACAACTCCGCACTGCACATACATACAGACATGTATGTACGCACACACGTACATACACGCACTGCACATACATGTACACAGTGCATGAGCCCCTACACCAATCATGCGTATGGTAAAGCGTATAGCACTTTAGGCTGTATGACGCGTAACTCGCTGAATTAATTCGCTTCAAAGACTAAAAATTAGCCGTAGAACTGAGATATTACAGTTCTGTGCGAGTATCCAGATGATTTATTGTCATTTGAAAAAAGTAACGAATTTCGTCGACAGCGACGCTCGTAGAATGCAGCCTCTCAGCGGTGATGATTTGACCTTTTTGCCAGCGGGCGCTGCAAGCTAACAGCTTATGTGCGGCGAAGTCTATCGGGTATTGTTCTTCTAAGGCAGCATTGCTTTAGTCATCTTGCTTAGAAGTATCGTCCAACAACGCCTGGGTGCTATTCTAGGACAAGAGACATTGTATGGCATGAGAGCAAAATACTACTATCAGTTCGATTGTTTCTACTACTTCGGCCGTGAAATAATTTTTATTCTGGCACCGTTTTCGTCGTTTTGTATAGGCCAGTGTTCTATTTTTCAGTAGTGAATTGAACCAAACTAAATTAGATTTTATAGCCGCTGTCGTTCAGAATTTTTAGTTACCTTATTGTACCATAAATTTACAAATTTGACAAGCATTGTGTGTAAGAAATTTTTGTGAGAAAACGGTACATAATACTTCCGTAGTGAGGTAGAGTTGGGAAAAGTGATACACAAATCATTCAATTAGAAAACGAGCTTATGACAGATTTTGCAAAAATGCAGTTTAGTCTGCTTTCGGATAAGTGCAAAAAAACAGTCTCCGTTGCCTGCTACCGAGGATGGAAAGAATGTGTTGTCCAACCTCACGTCGATAGACAATCTTTCTCTGCAAGCGTTCAAGGAAGTTTACTTCGATCGTGTTCATTCATAATTCATTAGTTGCGGCATTTAGCGCATAAATTGAAGCCTTCTATAATTATTTTTAGCGCTTGAAGCTGTTATAGAATGCTGGGTGCACTATTAATGACCGCTGCTTTATGACGTACGGAAAATTTTAATGTGAGATATTTTATTTCGCTCTATAATTTGTGCGAGACCAAATTGCGTTCAGAGATTATTGTGCTTTATTTAGTGATGTGGTTTGCAACAATAAATCCTTCAAACCCTAATTTTAAAACGAACTAAAGTCGGCGAAATTTTCATTTTACGTTTATAATTTTGTCGATTCTTCAAAAGTAGCTTAAGCCAGAACGTCACAGATCTACGCGCAACTTATATCCGCCTGAAAAAGGTGCCTCCGTCACAATGTAGAGCAGGAGGCACACGACAGCAGTGCCCGATCGAGGGTGTCTCCAAATTGGAATACTCAACACACAGGCTTGAACAAACCTGCAATTGTGGTCAAGATACATTTTGCAATGAAATTTTGTACCCATACATAAATAAGTCGTACTTCTATTCTTCTCGTATTCATAAATATTTACAAATTTAAAAGAGACACTAATTAAACAATAGCTTCAAAGGTTACCACACATGGAAGCTTAGTACATATCCTTATGTAGGTCAAAAATTCTTTCGGTCAGCGTATCTCCGCTTCGAATTTAAGTTAGTAGCGAGCTGCCATTGACCTCATTCCTCGGCAGTAAAACTTGAAATCCTAAATACAAGTTCGTCCTCACTTCCTCTAAAAGGTAATCTGAGATCTATATACTTCGTCAGCCATTCAAGTCGTTGGGAGAGTGAACTCCCTAGGGCAGAGTTTCTTTAGATGCCATTATCAGGGGAAGTTCACAGATCAGGGCCGAGCTGTGGGGGCCTGAGCTCAACGCTGTGTACTTGGCACACAACTGCGCACCAATTATTCTCCTAAAACGGATGAGAAATTATTTCATCAGCTTGTTCTCGTGACTATAACAATAAGAATTAGATCCATGTTCCAAATCATGGAAGCGTATCTTTCCTCTCGACTTTATCTCGCTCACGACGACTTCATGGAGATCACCTACTCCCGCGCTTTGTTTACAGCTCGCATAAACATCCTAACTCATTTATTGCGATCCGAAACACCACATTCACGTTCAATCATTTTTCAATTGGAAATTTATTTCGGTGGTCGCTCGTATTTTAAATTTTTCAAGGACACCGCAAACGTCTTACTTACTCTTTCGAAGGTCGAGACAACGCCTTTCCTGCCCATTTAAAGGTCATCACAAATAACGCCTATCCTACTCGTTTGAAGGTCAACTCTGACGAGACGGTTGGTCACTCCGGCCGCGCTACAGCTGCAGTCACTGCAGTACACAAAGGTCAAGATGAACTGAACAGATGGTGGGTGCTTAGCTGCAGGATTGCAATAGTCCAAGTTCCGTGATCCCGATGGCTCAAATAATGAAGGTAAGCGAGGACTCAACCAAACCGAACGAAGCTCCACGGTAAAATGTCTACGTTCGGAACAGTTGACAACGAATGAGTTGTCGGCGATTTAGGGTAATGAAGCTTCTAAAAATAATCTAGTAAATATTATTTGGTATAATTCGAAGGAATAATCTCGCAGACTACCATGCTGTCGTACATCGTGAAAAACAAGCAACATTCGCACGAGCTCTGAGCTCTGATCCTTGATGCACAAACACCAACACAACTCTCCTCACTGCCGCTCCTAAAATACATTCCAAAAATTCCAGCTCGGTTAAGTTAGAAAACTACCACATCACGTCAGCCTTACCCTTAGAATACGATCACAGATTACAGGAAACATGCAGACAAGCGTGAGAATAATGAATAATATGAGAGTAATATACCAAGCAACATAATAAAGTGTAATGTCATGACTAAGACGTACATATTAGTTACAATGAACATCAAATTCAAACTTTGATCAGAAATTAATCCTCGTCAACAGCTCAATGCATTATTGATGCCACTTTTACCACTGTCATATAACTTTGCGTAAATTAAAAAACATTATTTCATAATATCACTGGTTTGCCCTAAGATATCATAACTTTCCAGCCCGAGTATTTCAAATTTAATACAACTGTTAAATCAAAAACGCACGAAACCAGTGACTATAAATTATAAGGCCTCCGACGTATGTAAAGAAACACAGACGACAATCTGTTACACCAACACAAAAACGTAACCGAAACAATTTTCAACTAGACCAGCTTTTCCGTGCATCTTTCATGAAAAGACTCCTTGAATTCCCGTAAATTTTATAAAAAGATTGAAGAATTCCCTCCAAATAGCATCACTTTACGTGATATGACGGCTACTTTACACAACACGAAGATATCTTAGCATGAAGAGGAACATGCTTTCTATACCACGTTTTTCCCTGCAATGTGAATGAATTACCACAAAATAGCGCTCATAAGACTTGGACACTTTCTTAAGTAGTCGAGTATTTTCAGTTCTACATCGAGTTGAGCCAGAAAAAATTATGTTTCTTATCCGTCAGATACAACAGCATCAGAGAAACGGTAACGGTGGCCAAGAGCATTTTAATAGCAAGAAATATTGAATAACGAAGTAGATAGCCGCGGTCACCCACACATGGGCCTGCCATCTTAAATGAGAAAATAGAAAATGAAAAAAAAGATTAAACTAACCCAAAAACTCATCCCACAGCTGGATTTAGAAAATTGACGATACTGCTGCGAGTCGCTCGCAGTATTAGCAGTAAAGGGAGGTCACTTGCGCTTCATATCACACCGAAGGTAGCACAATTAACGTCAGTTACGCATCTTCGATGTTTTCTCATTTTGTCGCGTAGGGGAGTAGCTTGGCTACTAGCTCTGTTATCGGCCCGAAGCACACAGATGAGGAGACTCACCGATTCATACCCGAGTCGTCAATGACGGAATCCTACGCAGTGCGAGAGAAGCTTGATATCCTTTAACACACCTCACAAATGAAGTGCCAAAAATATTAGGTAGTTAGTTCATGTTTTAGATAGCAGAAAAATTGTCGATTCGAGAAAATGCCTGCTGCCTCGGAATCCAAATGCTTTAACTAAATAACTTCATCTTAATTTTACATATCTAGGTCATTACACTTGATTTAGGAGTTGCACCAGGGATTGAAGGGTTAAAAGTAAACTGATCAAAAGAATAGTTCTGATAAAATGGTGTTGACTTGAAAAACAGCATTGGGTAAGCCATGGACAGTACACGTAAGACAAGGAGACAAATGAGTTTAAATAACGACGAAATGACCCTGAAAAAGGGACAGACGCGCTCCCTTGATACGCAATACAGTTCACGAATGGCATCTTATGATTATTTCGGTTATTATCCAGAGACAGCCATGCGTGTATGCAGTAACAATGTTAGGATTTCAAGTGAAAAAAAATCAATAATGTAACATAAAATAAAGAGTTTCCGAATCCCTAAAAACAATATATGTGACTAGAAGTCGAGTCTCAATAAGCTACAGATAGTAAACAAGTACATCTCCCAATAACTATGACATACTTTGAACAAGACTATACTAACAAACTATAGGCTAGTGTGTCTCTTAACATTGTCATTTCTCTTCATAATATCAAAAATGATTTCAAACAAAAAACTGCGTACTTACAAGAGAAAAATAGCATATTTCTTGTATTCTGAACTTCATTTTTTAGCAGCAGTATTATTGTAACGAACACAGCGCTAAATTCGGCCACGTCCGACCGAGCAAAGAAAAATGATGCACATAAAACGGTGACCGCAGAAGTAAGCATTATTGAAATGAATTTTTTTCAAAAGGACCATAAAAAATAATTTGAGACCATAAAAGTAGTATCCTACCTAGGTCATTAAACGAAAATGCCTCAAAGAAGAGTTAGGTAAGGTAAGGGTTAACCTGTTAACGGTCACTGCCCAGGTGGGTCTGCGCAATCGACACCGACCGTGTGAGCGCAGCAACCACGGCGTTGACGAATATGTTCACAGTGACCGTTTATAGATTAAGATATACTAAAAACTATATATTTTGTGCACTAATTCGTTACGTATAACACTCCAAAAGTCATTTGTGAAACCGCACGCAGAAGCTACGGAGTAATTTAACTCAAGTCTCAACAGAACTTACAAAATAGGCCAATTGGGAGCTGGAATCCTGTCACGGAGACGTGCCATGACCAGTTCCACTTTGTGAGAAACCATCATCTTCTGTTCCATGGCAGTCTGCAGGAGATGCACCTGACGTAGCTGCTCATGAATCTCTCTGAATTCACGCGCCACAGCCCACCTGGCCGAAATGGACTCGTCCACCTTGGTCACAGCAGCATCCACAATCTTGTTTAGTACGCTTGTTCCAGCATTAGAAGGTTCAGATGCGTCAATGACTTCATTTCCATCCACGGGAGAACTTCCCGTACCTTCCGTATCAGGAAATGGATGCTCAACACTTGTGACATTTATTCCAGCGGAGGATTCTGGTATTGAATTCTCCGAGCTAAATTTCTCCGAGTCTACCCGAGATGAACCACCAGGCACAACTCTCGCAGTCGAATGCAGCAGTGAAGTCCCACGCCCGTCTACGCTGCTGCGGGAGGTCTCCTGCTGAGAGGAAGACTGGATCTCGTCACTCACAGCCGGCCGTCTCAACGCGGCCCTGGTGTCGGCCTCGGCTGTGACGACACTAGCGATGTAACTCAGCACGTCCTTGTTGCCCAGGATGGCCATGTGGTCGGTGCTGTCGAAGCTCTTCACTACCACCGGCTCAGACTGCATTTTGCCGTACTACAAAAGCATGAAACATAGAGAGGATGTAGTGCTAGAAGTAATTTTGAGAACGAATATCAATTTAAAAACTGAATCTATTAGGGGTGATTCATAAAAAAAAAGACAAGATCACACTTCAAGACGCTACATACTAAAGTAAAGTATTTCCAGAAAAAATTCAGCACGATCGATGATACTACTCAAATACGATTTTTTAGTTCAAATATAGAATCAACAAGTGCTGGTCAAAGAGAGGTTAGGACGTAGGAGTAAACAAAGAGTATTAAACTTTCATATATCCCTGATTAAGTAGAACTGTACCAGAATAAGTTAAGTGCAAATTTGTCATTACCTTAGAGCACAGGTCGGCACTGCGGAGGTTGACTGTGCCGTCACCAGGTCCGTTCACCAGGATGGGGT
Source organism: Orchestia grillus (assembly GCA_014899125.1). Taxonomy (NCBI): domain Eukaryota; kingdom Metazoa; phylum Arthropoda; class Malacostraca; order Amphipoda; family Talitridae; genus Orchestia; species Orchestia grillus. The sequence continues at coordinate 5,644 of VOMN01023675.1, read as the reverse complement.
AGTCAGGAAAGTACTTGGGGCTAGCGTACTCGATTCTGGGCACACAGACAACACGAGATCGTGTCATAAATTACTAACGCATTCATCCCCTCATCTCACGTACGAGGAAACTATAGGGAATTGGTACTTAATGGGAAGAACAATACTTATAAACAAAAAATGGATGCATTCAAGTTGTTATTAGATACAAGCTTTACTATCTATAAAAACTGGACTTCAGTAAAGGCTGATATCGGCGATGTTGTTATTGCTGAGTATTTACGGTTAACTAAACAAACAAGTAAGCATTTCAAACTTGTAGCCCTTTGCCTCCAGAAACTTGGATACTATAGGGAAAGTATTATTGTGGACAAAGTTATTAATACCCTAAAATATATTAAGGATTGCCCTAACACGTCATTTTCTACTGGTGTAACCACATTTTTATTTTCAGCATCAAAATTTGACACTACATAGCGAGGTTTGTACAACCAGAAACTAAGTTCCGATGATATGCTCTCATGCGATATTTGATGAACTGAACTTTAACCTTCACAAATTAGTAAATGAACAAATCTGAGAAGAAAATCTCTGCATAGTTGCATGCAATTAGTGTATAAAAGTTGAAATAAACGTCACTTGGTATTAACTGACAGGGAAGTAAAGAAAAACTGGCGTTGAACGGTTTTCGTATCATTGAATAGTTTCGCCAGTGCTACCAATTGCCAGAGATATTTATATTTAATTCAACTTCTTACCCTAGCGGTTACATTACTCCCTCCAACTGTTACGTTTTACTCCAAAGAGGAAAACTAAACAGTTAGGTCTTGAGGTTCTCATCGGGAGGCAAAGGGTTTGTAGTACATAGATGAGCCAGCTGTGTCAGTATCATTTTTGGCAACCCTTATCTGTAAGGCAAAACAGGTACGAGATTGTTTTGCATCCTAATTAGTTAATTTGGGAATCGACCATCTTCATTCTACTGCAAACACTAAAAAGTTATTTTATACTATTCGAAACGCTGGTATGGCGGCGTTGATGGCCAGGACGTTGGCTGCCCTTTAAACTCAACAAAATCTTTGACCAGGAACAGCTGAGCCTCTCATTTTCGGACACCACCTATTAACGGATACCGGATCCAAGAGGAAAAATCCGCTAGTCTGTCTACATATTCCATTGGGTGTGATGTCACGTACGAAAATGCCGAATAAACACACGCTGAATAATTCCGCCAACAAAAAATAACATTATAATTAGTGGTTAATTAGTTTAAGGCTCCCTAGCAAAATTAAAGGTGATCTCAAAAAGGAAAATAAATAAAAGAGCGAAAAGAAAGAAAAAGAAAGCGAAAAGAAGTGACCATTTAGTGTAGTCTGCAGGGAACGAGAAATTTATCCGCAGGTGTGTTCCCACACAGGATTACCTGCACATAAAAACAGCAAGTCAAGCAGGAAATGCTAGAGCTGAAGTAGCCTAATAGTGCATCCCTGGAGACGCCAGTCTCTATGGCATAAAATAGAGAAACCTAAGCGTATGCGCTCTGAGAGGTCAGGGTTGATAATCTCTCCCCTCAATTAGTCCACTAATGAGAGGTTCAAGTGCAGCTAAAACACAAACCACTGACGCATAACTAGAGCAGCTTTGGACCTGACGGTGTAGACACTCACCTCTCCACTGTGGGCACGCCCACCCCGTAGAGACAGTGCAGAGCCACACGAGGAGGCGTACGCGTCATGTTCAGCAGGTGTCGCGTGTCCAGGTACATCTCGTAAGCGTCGTAAAGCTTCAGCTCGCTGGAAAGATATCATGGCTCTCCATTGGTGACACAAATGGCACTCACTGCCATACATGTATGGCAGTGATGTGGGTGGAACCAAATAATACAGAAAATAGATTTAGAATTTTGCACTGAGTCGTACTGTGTATGTTCCAAACCTTAACACGTTTCCTACGACGATGCTATCATTCTATGGGTAAAATAACCCACGGGCGGGTCACATTGCAGCAAACATACGAAGCTACAGTTCCGCATGAAAGTTTCATTAATAATTTACGGCTTTATTTTGCCACTACATAGTCCCACTCGCATGTTATTCTATTTTAAAGTCAACATAGCACCAGTGTGATCATATGTAAGGTCCTTGATGAAGCTGACGTACAGTATCCCAACTATGTTTTTTTGGAGTGTATAGAACGAAGAATGACAGATTCAACTTGCAGCTGGAGAGTTCGTTCGTGAAGTAATGCACGTAGCAGAAGCACAAGTGCAAAGACTTAGTAAGGTTAATTTTCGCACATAAACTTTACAATGACGTTTTTGCTCAAGGCTAAAACATGCCAGCTAATACCAAAGTACCGCACAAACACGGCTGTCGTCGGCACCACAAAGGCCGAACATCTTCGCGAGTTACAGTTTTCAACTACTTTTCTAACGCGTGATACAAATAGCTGATGATATACCAACTTCTCACAGGTGCTTTGAAGACCTGCCACGCTTCATGTATACAATAAGTAGTTTATTGTTCATCCAGCGTGATACTTTCTCGAAGTGTCAATAGTTTCCCTTCTTGTCGAACACAATTCTACCTTTTGTATTCACCCATTATACCTTCACCGTGTCGCAAGCATTTCATCAACCAACATAAACTTGTAATGAGCCGATTAATCGGCATCGGCAAGAGTCGGTACTTTTTGTAGGAATCGACACACTGAAAATGGCCGATTCCGTGCCGATTCTTGCTATACTCGAAATGTAAGAATACATCATCAGCAGAAAAAATTATACTGATTTTATATTATTTGCACATACGGAAGTTAAAGCTTATTATCGCCTGTCTGTAGGTGCATATACCCATTTTAATCTATTTTTGTGACGTTAATATTAAGGAAAACAGCATTTATTAACGTGCTATCAGCTATGCTATGTTAGCCAAGTGTTGAACGTCTACATACGTGCATGTAAACTAGTGTAGTTTTTGTAATGAAATGAATTTTTTGACAAATTAAAGTTCAAGTTAGAGCCACAAAGAGGCTCAATGGACTACACGTACAGCACTACACGCGCTACTTGTCCGTGTTCACGCCCGGCAACACTGCTGGGCAGTTGTGGTGACGCCTCCAGTCCGTCTCGCGTCAGAGTTACAGTGAACAATGCAGGGAATGGTGCTCTCATTTTCTCCAATGTAACCATTACTGATGTTGCACAAGCATGCATTAAGATCTGAATGGATTGGGATGTTGAAGATTCTTTCCTTTTATAGCATTGAGATATTTTCCAATCACACTGGCCTTGAACACACTTCAGTAATACAATAATTCGAAAACGGAGTCAAATAAAGTTGGCGGTTTCATGTCAGAAGTCATGACGTAAACAAAAGTTGAAACTGGGACCCCAAGTTTTTAACTCTGTGTTAGACTTGGCTTCATTTTATTTTCATGGATGACTAAGAAATTTGTTTATTTTTTCATAAGGCAAGATCATAAGCAGAAATTTTAACACGTTGGCCGCGATTTCTCCATACAGGTAAAATTTAATATCGACAAATATATCCGTTGTAAATGTAAAAATGAAGGATTTTGTTTCACAAATTCGGGTATCATATTCATTTTCCTTCTATTCTAAACAAGCTTATTCGAGCAACGAACACAAATTTTATGAAAACTTAAAAATTTGTCTTCATATATGTTAGTGGTTTCGTTACGTTAGGTTAGATGATCGCGTGTACCAATATAGAGCACATCGCGGCCAACGTGTTAATACAAAAGCCTAAGAGAAATTATCCGCTGAGTATAACTTAGAAGATACGAGCGTGTGAATTAACATGCGTGTCATGTGGTGCACTCAACATGGTGTTGTTGGAATAATTTGTGATCGGTACATCCCTTATACAAACCAACACCATAATACCCCTTCAGGTCAAACACCGTCCATCAACGCAAGTGCCACAAACCAGAAAGAAAAGCTTCACTAAAATGAACAACACAGGTGATAAAATCAACCCTCCGAGTCCTAGAGAGACACCCTAAGTCAGCTAGATTCATACGTGGTATATTAAACTTGCCAAACAATGAACCAGTTTGAAAGTATTAATGTGTCCAAAACTCTCCGGGTTAAACAGAGAGACGACATTCCTAGACTGCATGTTTGACATCCAGAGACGCTCAAGATGCTGCTAGAGACGCCAGAGAGCCTCACAAGAGATATTGCATACTGCTAGAGACACCAGAGAGCCTCACTAGAGATACTGCATACTGCTAGAGACACCAGAGAGCCTCACAAGAGATATTGCATACTGCTAGAGACGCCAGAGAGCCTCACTAGAGATATTGCTGCAGGTCACTGATGGTGTAGTTGGCAGTGGGAGAGCGCACGAGCACTTCCCCCCTCCACAGGTCGGGGTCTGGCAGCAGGAAGGCAAGGCTGGGGTTGGTGCGCTGCTGCGTGCGTAGAGTGAGCGAGTTCAGGACGCTGTTCAGGTTGTCTCCCGCTGCGTAAACCTGAGAGCAAATACACGTCAAGGTCGATTTATCGCATATGACCAGTTACTTTTTTGGCATATTTGGAAGTAAAATCCATAGGAGACTGTATTTGTCATTTTGATAATATAGTACATGTCAAAATGAGATGACATTTTTTATGTCTGGTTCATGGTATCAGTACAGGGCATGTCTGCTTACCAGCATTCAAGACGTACAAGTTGAGGGGTTACATGGTAGCACAAATTTAGACTTTCATTCATCGTGAGGAGCACCAACATGAAAATTTTGAAACAGAAAATAAGTGACTCGAATTTGAATTAAAAAAGCACTAAATCTTTACAAGACTTTTTTATCGCAAAATAATAGAAGAGAATCAGAGGAGTGATAATAAATACACGAAAGAATAAGATGAAAGTTAATTACTTTAAGAGAAGTTTAGCTTCAACTGATAGGAGCGAAAGGCATCAAGGAATGTATATGCAACAAGCAATCAAAACATAAGCAATAGGTTTTCTTTCAGTTGCACGAAGGTTTTGTTGTAAGAACAGAAACCACTGGACATCATCCTAGAGAATTCGAACCTTAACAGCCTTGACAGCACCCCCCCAGGCCCCGGCGAGGGACACAACGCTGAGCACATTGTGCCGCAGCCAGTCTTGGGTCTGCAGGTTGAGGAAGTAATTGAGCAGCGGCGCGCCCATGCTGTGGGCAATGAACATCACAGGGCCGCCGGTGCTCTCACGGAGCTCCTCAGCCAGGGACTTCAGGGAAGAAAAGTAATCCGATAATTCATCTGCAACGTGGATTTAAAATCACTCACTTAGAAGGGCACGAGCGAGCAGCTATAAAAGGGCACAAGCAGTAAAAGGTTTATTAAAACACAAGAAGTAATTACATTGCAAGTCTAATTGAGAAGAGCAGCCTATAATGAAAACGGAAAAACAGGACAGGAGAATTTGACAAAATCATTTCGTTTCTAATCGGCAATAGTTTCTAAACATAGTCAAGAATTACACCTTACAAAAGCAGAAAGAATACACTTACCAGCTGGAATATTAAAAAGAGAATACGACATATAAATTCAAATTTAATGACAGATTTATTATAAACTTCTGAATGAATTTCCATACGTAAGAAGCAAAGCGATATACAGGGTGTCCCAGAAAAAAGGAAACCCATTTTCAAA
>VOMN01023667.1:0-19124 GCA_014899125.1 Orchestia grillus | reverse complement strand
TGGTTCTTCGTCATTCCTTATTTGATTGTAAACCTGTATCTGATATAAATTACTTGTAGTAAATGAATGTTTCATTGCTTTGTACACTTGAGGAACTACACTTGCAAACTTCACAAAGATGAATTCACTAATAAAAAGTAGCAAGATAACTGCGGAAACGAACATATTGATGATGATGATGAAGAAACTTTGTTAATTCTATAAATTGAGTCTAGGGATGTTTTCTAAAAGAAATATCTGGAAGAAATTAATGGGAAAACAACTTTCGCCAAACAATCACTGAAAATTCTTCTATATCAAATCTTACAAATCAAGGAGGACGAGTTAAAGAAAAAAATAGAGACTGAATGCATATATGTATTGAATTTTTTGCGTAACTTTCTTCTTCCGGTAAAGATTTTTCATTCCATTCGAGATGAATATGATTAATGAATGCCCGAAAATTGAAGAGAATGAAATCCAAAACTGGTTGGTCTTGAGGCTAAAATTTCAAGAGATGAGAAATTAGAGAAGAGCCAGTAGACATCTTTGTTTTACTTCTCCCTTATATTCCAGTATAAAACAACATTGAATAAGTAGACCTTGAGACTTCATTGAGGAGAAAATTCATTATCTTCGATTTGAGTTCAACTAATTTTAGCAATCGTTTTCTGTTATCATTGCTCCTTCAGAAGCTACGTATTCTAAAAATCTGATTGCATTCACTCAGTGATGAAGTTGACATAAATTGGACACTTTGGCTTTATTTTGCCCTCTGTCCTTGTCTTTCACTTTACAAGCTCGTGACGTAATTTCAAGCGCGCTCTACAAATCGTTCGCCCGATCCTCCCAGCCAGATCCAGCTACAACTTTTGGGAATGGACCAACGCTCCAGACGCTCAAATTATATCTTTTGGAGCCATTTTTTTCCAACATCGTTGACAGAGCTTGTGGATAGGCCTTATTCATATCTTGATATGGTACACTTGTTTCAGTATGCCTACTTCTCTAGCTCTCTGTTCTAGGGTATGTAAAACTTCCCTGTAACAAACTTGTAGTCTTTTCGACTAACATTGTCCAGAGTTGAAATTTAGATATTGTAATGAGACTGAAATATGGAATACTCTCTTCACTCACACCTCACTGGAAACTCTCGGTAGAAATACATATTTGTGTTTTAAAATACTGGATTTCTGCTGTGTAAATTTAACTGTGAGGCAAAAGTAAACACAATTCAGGCATGGTGATATTTTGCCCGATATGATTGCCTTTAATATTCTCAATTATAATGTAGCACCAAATTTCGGTTGAGTATCAAATAACGATATCTTCCTTCTAAAAGTCAGTCTCTTATGCATTATCAATGTTCTTCAAACAACATTCTACAATAGAAGTTGTTATGCCGTAGTAGCGCGTCAGCGTAGAGTAGGGTTGCGTTTCCAAGGTGCATAAGACAAATTGTTTCGACAAGCTGTGCTGCTTCATGTACACGTATGGCCATTACAGATCAGGGAATGGACTAACAATTTGGAAATTTCTGTGTTTTTGCTGTGTATCATACAACCAGTTTTTTTCCATGAAGTGGAAGTGGAGCAGTCAAGGTCGGGCCTGTTTTCGTGAAGCAAGAGAACACGTGGTCTGCACATGTGTATGAACTTGTTCATCCATCTTACGCGTTCAATTTATCATGCCATTGAAGTCAAAAAATCATTATTCATGTCCTTAGAGTGTGTTCATTGATATTAATATCTGATCAATGGGATATAGATCATGAAATATTCTCTCTTGAATCCATAAAAAGGTACTAAATTTTGAAAAAACGACTGACATAAGATTATGATTATCAGTACATATTATAGGCAACATTTCTACGAACTTCTGTGATACTGAACCTAATTTTATAATGACAGATAAGTATTTTTTCTAGTTAATAGGCTGCTTGTTTTGAAGTAATTGAAAGGAATGGTTTAAATCATCCCGTTCTACAAATGTGAGGAGGAAACTGCATACAAAAAGCTGTCCAACATAGCAGAATAGAAGGAGTTCTCACTTGGAGCGGAAAATATGGAGGAATAGGACAGCACATTTTATAAAAAACAAGTGTACGTGCGAACAGTTAAGTTTTGACTGGATGACTGATCTACTAGGCTTGGAATTCTGTTAAGTAGCGTGTACGGGTATACAGTACACGCTGTTTTTTTAAGACACAGCTTTGTTTTAGGAGACTGAGCATCCAAGGTTTCAAGATGCAATGGTGAAGACGTGTTACCTGACGTAGCCGCCACTCGGGGCGTTGAGTCTGGCTACGCACACGTAAGTAAGTACTCGTGCGTAGCATCAAGCAGTGATGATCATGCAAGAAAACTTGTCTACATGAACGTCACTAGGAAATTTGTTTGAAGACATGACATTGCGCAAGCTGGGCAGGCAGGCTTGCGACAACGCCTAAGTTTGCGTCCATTTGAAGAGCAGCATCGCGTTTATGCGTCTAATACATAAACGCTGGATTCAGAATTCTGATAAGCCTTCGAACTGTAGAGAGAGAGCAGAGACAGATTGTAAGCTTCATTTTCCTCTACTCGTAGAACTGTCATGAGAAAAACAAAACCAAAATGAAAACACAACTCATTGTAATGTGATGGGTATCGTATTTGGTTTTCATCTTTCCTCCATGTTTCGAAGGATAAACAAATTCAGTAGGTATTGAAAATTTTCAGGCTCTCTATAGCTCGAAGCAATTTCACTGGGCTTATGACTCACAAAGAACGCCGATGAAGCTGAGATGCAAACACCTGCAATGCTATCACAAGCTTCCGTGCTTCCAGAAAGCGTGCATAACACGGCAAACCCAGTCATTTAATGAACTAAAATGAGAAAGGTATTTACTTTCAAACTCGTTTAATTTTCATGGAATTACATGCCTTAAATTTAAAGTGAATTTTGCAGGTGTTTTTCTCATCACGACGTGCTGAAAGAAACGACACAACCTTCTCCTATTTTAAGTTTGTAATATATTTGTCAAATTTTATATAATTACTTGGGATTTTTCTTGATCCAATGTCTTCTTACTACAGGTAAGAAGTACAAGGGGTCATCCATGGTAGTCAGAGCTCTTAATTTTTGCTTCACATATTAGTTTTATGTAATTTTTTAGTTCAACTACCTCAGAGTTCCCCTGTGAGAAAATCATCAATTATCATTGAATATTATACACAATTTCAATTAAATTTCAAATTATTGTATTCGTGAAATACATCAACATTCACTCGGAGAAAAACAATCATATACGTTTAACTTCAATGTTATTAATCATTTATTTCCCTAAATGGAATAATCAGTCATCACTTTAAAGAATTAAGTGATGGATAATTGAAAATGGCGTATTGAAATCATTACCCCAAAAATTTACGCATTGATAACACTGAATAGAGCACAATAAACGTTGTGTAGACTTTCCATCCTGCGTTTATTTATTTGAATTCGCGCTTATTACGCCTTGATCAGTGTTGTATAAGGCTTTCTTCGTTTATCTCACACTCCCGTATCCATTGCATTCAACTGCTTTGCAGCGATCAACTAAATCTTTTCGCTATATACCGAGTAAGAGTTGGTCTTCAATTTTATGTATAATGCTTCACTGACTAACTTCTACTCCCCTACTTCGCTTTACAACTTATGTGTTAGCCAAGATGACGAAGGGATTGCATACATAGTTTGAAGTGAAATCTCTTGAAGAGGAGCTCCGCTCACAATTTTGCTAGGTGAAAATCCTACAGCTACATAGTGAGCAAGAGATATTCTTGAGCTTAATTGTAGCGTCTCGCAATAGCTGATTTCTATTCCTTTTCTTTGCAATATGTTGGGGTCATGATTCTGAAGGAATTAGGTACCTAGAGGAAGAACTCCGTTATGCTTGACGAATGACAACGAGATCTTCTTTAATAAATAAGCACGTCTGTGCCTCAGAATCACAGTATGAAATCGTAATCAATTTGATTTCTTTGAAGCTACCTTACAAATTAATTAATAATAGAAATCATTCTATTAATTTCAGGCAAATTTTGTGTACTAAGCTGTTTTTCCTGATTTCATACACGTATTTGTACGCATACAACAAGGTTGCAAGGAGACAAATATATGTAGTCATTTATTTTTTCTTAGAATTTTCATCTCCAAGTTACACTCATTATTTCTTCGCTATAAAATCCCAAATATTTTGAAACACCTGAACTCTAAATACTCTTCAACACTAAGAATGTTGAGAGTTAATAAAATATAAACTTTCTCAACAGGAATTCTTCTAAAAATCGCGAAAGACCCAACTGAATGAAAGCGCCATAAACTTTTTTACACAATTTTGTGATGATGGCGTGGCCCTGTTTTGCAAAATAGTCCAATCAAGTGACTTTATTGTTCTTTGGTTCCTTTTTGAATTGATATATGTTTCCGAAACCACCTAGCAAGACTTTTACGAGATTTACCAGAAGGCTTTTGCTCGGCCTGTATGAGACATTATTCCTTCATTAGTAGTCATAGCTGTTATTCTGTATCACTTTCTTACGTACTTGAAATGTCTTTCAAAACCGAACAAAGAACTTCCAGCAAAAACTTTGGCAGCACATCATTTGGGTCGCTCTGATTATTTCCATCATATAACTTACGAACGTTTTTTTCTGCTACTGAAGCCTCAAAAGGCTCCCTGTTTTCATAAATAACTATGCAATCTATTAGTTCTCATTTACGCGGATATAAATCAAAACCCAAGAAATATTTCTTTGAAAATATTCTTTTACACTGAATTCTAATATGCTTGTCATTATAAATTGAAAAAAGAAAGAATATCGTCTTTAAAGATGCAATGAGATGTAATTTCATAGATTATTACTACACCTCAAGATTTATGTATTTAAGAGAGATTAATTCGTAGACGTTAAAACAAGGTTAAAGCAGAGTTGAAATTAACCCCTTCCAAGATGAAAATTTTCCCTGAAAACTAAGTAGCACTGATTTATCCTAAGTCCAGCATGAAACTGGTAGCAAGCGTAACCCATGCATTGTAGATCTACGTGTCGGAACACCATCGTTATACCTACCCTGAAAAATAAAGCTACGTTGATTTATCCAGTATGAATCAAGTAGAAAGCGTCACCCATTCTAGATCTGCGTGTGGGAACATCAACGTTATACCTACCCTGAAAAATAAAGCTACGTTGATTTATCCAGCATGAAACAAGTAGAAAGCGTCACCCATTCTAGATATACGTGTGGGAACATCAATTTCATGCGTACCCGGCAACGGCAGTGTGGGAAGCCATCGACTATGTATATACATTTATAGAACTGAATGAAACCGTACAAAAAAGAATCCCTGTTACCTATTACTACTGAGAGGAGACGATCTCCGAAGATAATCTTGATTGCTAGTTTAGAGCATATGTCGGAAAAAATCATTTTTTCCTAGCAATCTCGCCCGTCTAACAAGGGAGGCTGCTCGTAGCTATCATCGACTAACTGAGAAGCGATGATGATCGCCATTGAAACAGAAAGGGGGTGATCATGCGAAGACAACTCAGCTCCAGAGAAAGTCTACGTGAAAGTTAGTGCTGCATTTTCCTATAAAGTCGAGTCTTAACAGAAGTTCGTTCGTCCACGATAACATAAATTGCAACAAGCATTGCTTGTGCAGGACATTGTGGCACAATTTTCAAAACTACAATTATTTTCTCCAATTTGAAGGGGTGAAGCCAGGAGCAAGTCTCTACATATAACACTTTGCGTATATTAGCGTGATGTTATATTTTTTATAGAGAGCTCCAATCTCCGTAGGTAATTTCGTTCGTGTCAATGAACCTGAGAGCTTGATGCCATCCAATGCAGCTTGCAACTTGGATCGACTTTACCCGGTAACATGTAACACAGCGCGCTGTGGCTATCGATCGCTATGGCTCAACCTGAAATTGGAATACCGAATTCTATCTGTTAAAAACTGATGGCGCAGGCGTATCCTTGAGAGAATAAAAATCTAAAGTGACTTTCGGTAACCGACAGTACACCGAAAATAGTCATCATTGCATGTTAGTGCCGTGCTAAAAAAAACATTAAAGTTCTCAAGAGGGAGGATATTCAAAAGGCGTCAGGCACCGGCCGCACAACTCATTAACGACGGAGACCTAAAATCATAGTTACAGGTTTGGAGTTGTAACGGATTCTCATACATATCTTCGAAAAGTCTTACTGCAGGTTTGAAGTAGCTGACCCCATTGAATTTTTTCAAACGATAGCCCCGATTAAACACAAATCACCAATGTTACATGAAATCCGTGCTGTTTGTTTTGTACTCAATGTATTCGAAATATAATGCTAATCTACAAGTCTAATATATTTTGTGCGGTTAAGTGGAAGGGAGCTGTAAAGCAGCAACTCACGAAAATTTTCTGGCAAAAATAATCAGGAAAATTACATAAGAGTGGGCGATGTGTTCATATGTTAACCCAAAAGCAAAGCAAGAAAATGGTACGATTAAATTTTCCCGGTGAGGTATTCCCAAGTTGTCCTATACAGCCAGGTTTCCCAACCAGGGTGCTGGCATCCCCTGGGGGTGTGAGATAGCATTTCCGGGGGGGTAAGAGCGTATAAAGGTTCAGATAATGAAATAAACGTTTTCTTTTGTTCGTCAAATTAAGTGTAAATTCACTTTTTCTCGTTAAGTACTTATGAATTTGTAGATTTTTCTTAGGAAAGCAGGCACAAAAGAACGTTGTGAACACTGTTCCATAGCTTACACATACACGAAAAGTACACGGTCGCTACTCAACTTTATAAGGAACAATTTATTTTTTGAATTAACGCAGCATTGCGTAAACAGTCATTAATATTTTATGCACTCGCTTGGGCATTCACTCTTTTTTGAGTGAAACAATGAGAATTTAAGGTTAAGCTGTAATATTTCTAAGTTCCATCATTCTCGACAGTGGTCCTTGTAGGGCTAAGTCTCCTGATACACTCGCTTTAACTTCAGGTATTTGTGACAGAGTATCTACACGAGAAGGACTGCGATTGCCTCAGATAAGAAAATGCACTATTTTTTGGTCAGATCTTTTAAGTTGGGCAATAAGCAGTCTTCGATGTAAAAGGATTTCATGAGTCCTATTGATTTTGTACAACCAATAAACTAAAGCTCATGAATAACGTCTCGCACGAATATAATATGCGGTATTTCTCTGTCAAGAGCGTGGGCTGCAGCACCAGCCTTGAGCAATGCTACACGAACCTTGAGGAGGGGGCAACGTTCCCCCTTTCCCCCCTACGGAAATGCTCAACTGTTTTTGTGCACACGATTTTTTTACTTCGGCTATCTATGATATTTTTTTACTTGTCCTCTCACTGCTCGCTTGTGCTTCCTCTACATATCGATTTTCTCGCCTTTTACTTGATGTTCTATAGTCTATTTCATCATTCAATGTGCACGAATTCAATCATTATTACTGATTTTAACGCTATTGGTATAATCCCCACTCTTATAGTGTTCTTCAGTTGTTCACTTGTCTTAATTCTGTCGGCAGCTACCGGTTTTCTCTGGCATCGGTGCAGGGAAGAAAATGGCCGACTAACTGAGAGTGAACCTAATAGCTACGCACTGACCGACCTGTTACAGAATGAAGGCAGATATAGATCGAGCCTTGACTGCCAGCATTCAAGCACAAGCACTCAGACATACTAGCGTTACATATATACGTGGAGGGAGCTGCATGTGACTGACGCTCTTTGCAATGGGATAGGCATGGGGCCGGCACGGTGCACCGAGCATGAGGATGAGTAATGGAAAATTTACGGTACGCTTGATAAAATAATGAAAGTCCTTATAAGACCGACAAACAATTTGCCTACATTACATCCTTGCCGTTTATTCAATGGGCGTGTCTCAATCCCACAAATGTTCTTGCAGTGCAGCATGCAAGTCCGACGACCTGCAGACGTGTGGTACTTACCACTGCATGGGAACCTCCACACCTTCATGCGACAGCTCGAATGCAAAAAAAGGAACCTCTCACAAGTCTCTAGCAGAACTTCACCGGCTGTACAATTTATACCTATAGCAAATGAATGTAGATTGTCTGGAAATAAACATGTTCTTCAGTACTTGATTGTTCATCGTTCGACGCGACTATTCATCGTAAAGAGATGTTACTAAGAAGGTCTATCGAAAGACAGCCATGGAGCTCGTACTCATCAGAATTCTTATCTTTTTTCCTATTATCATGAGCACAAACTGTAAATAAAATAACACGATTCGGCTTGGAACCACTGGAAAATACTGATGTTACCACTAAATTATACGTGAAACATGACTATCTATATGTGCGTTCTTTCGAAACGTCTCAGGTCATTTTTTACGCATATTCCCGTTACTTGAAACTTTCAAGCTTGATTGTCTCCATTTAAGACTACTGCCAAAAGTTGACTCGTGCTTGCAGACACACGACCCAATACCGCAGCTCGCAAGCAGGCACCAGATTAGCTCTATGATACAACGGAGTGAGCGCCTCACTGCTACCTTGAGCGCCGAGGCTCGGGAGCGGTGAAGAAGGTGGTGACGATTCTTGGTGCAGCACCGTGTCTTCTTAACATCCTTATGGTTAACCCCGCAACGTCGCGCATCTTTTAGCCCAGAACAAAGTTTTTGGCGCAGTTTTCTTGATGAAATATATGTAAAACAGGTGTCTGGCTCTCTAGATAGTTTCATCCTCAAACTGAATGAACGTTATGAATTCAGGAACAAAACGCAATTTTTCTAATGTCAAATGTAGAATGCCACTGGCCCAAGAACATTAAAACACTACATTAACGAATCAGGTCAAGGCATAGTTTATTGGAGTGGAGAAACTTTAAATCATTTCAGAGCTATCGCATGTTTAGCATTTATAATATAGAAGGACTTGTATAGTGCGTAAATGAGCATCAGCGTTGCGTGGGGCGTCTGCATGAGGGGACACCAGCCTCTGGATATTGCGGCCTCTTTTACAGACTAGTTTTTTTTACTGCTCAGCTCATGCTTGCAGGAATACTTAATTTACGTAAGAGAATTAGATAATTTGATTGATAGAAGTGAACCCCTTAGTTTCCTCATGGCAGGGGATTGTGATAATAATATTGAAGTTTGAATGTTAGTGTCAAATTTTGCCCGTGATGGAAAACTGCAGAATGTGTCTAGGCAATTAAACCGACCTCGAATTCTTTACCCTGATGCTCGCAGCTTTTGTCTTGACAGGCTCTGGGGATGCATTAGTCTGTGTAAGCATTTATTAAGGAGTAAATCTGTTACAAAATTGGAATATTAACCCAAATTTTATAATTCAACCCCTTAAAGGATGACAGTTACCTACGATATGATATCAACGTAACTTATTATACCAAAAAAATCCCAACGTGTGATACTGAGTGAAAAAGAAGAAGCCATGATTGAGTTCAAAGTGTGATCTAGACAACTCATGACCTTCACAACATTGCTTGGCTCCCATGACTCGCAGATGACACCGATCACTCGTCTGAACTATTATTGAGTGAAACCATGAATGTCCCTCATCATGCGCTGAATATGTACATCCTGTACGTACGTTATTCAGTTATTCATTACCCAGTCTTACTTCTTCTAGTTTCGTACAATAAATGATGAAACTGATTGTGAGGCCAACATTATACATAATTATGTAGGCTCTAAGGAAAAGTTAGACTGGGTATATTTCTATTATCACATGCATAATTAGGCGTGTATGATGGGATTGCTAGCGTATGCACGAAGTTTTAGCACATTTTACACGAACGCTTCTAAATATTCAAACGTGGTGCTTCCTTGATCATTGATGCCAGAGAAGCTATAATAAGTAGGAGTAGCTGAGAGCTGAGGCAGCACCCACTGCTTTACCATACAGGTTTTGAATGGCATAACAACTTCTCGATTTTCAATTTTTTTCAATGGCAGGATGCATAATGTGCAAACTCATCGGCACTTGAACCCAGATCAAGTCTTGTTCACCTACGTTAGATTTTATGCTGACGCTGCAAAATATTCTTTTGAGTTCTCTTACATAATTACTGTACGATATACACATAATTATCAATGCTACTCTTAATATAATAAACAAATTAATTAATTATTTTCTCGAGTAATTAATTGCCTAAACTTTTTCTTGAGAAGTGTGTCATTCTTCTTTGAGTTCCTTCATGTACTGTACCACACTTCTATTAGCTAATTGAATTGCTCTGTTTCAAGAAGTGGAATAACGTGAAATCCTGAACTTATCACGAAGGTCGTTATGATTTAAACTAAAATATGGTACGAACCTCAACCGGTGAGGAAAACGAATGAATTCTGCCACCAACACAACGCCAACACCGCGTGCGGCTTAGTCGAGGTCGAGACTTCAGAGTTTGCTTCTTCGTATAGAGACCAACTAAAATGGAAACTGCTGTATCAAATAGTTTTTACGAAATCGTTTCTATAACAAGTAGCAATACAAATTATAATTTCTGTGAATGATGATATACAGTGCCTAAACATAAGTATCTGTACAATTCTATTTTTGATGTATGTTGAAAACTTTGAACTCCAATTTGGGATAAAGAATTCATGTAGTTCAGAGAAGTTACATTTGCAAGCATACTTAACCCGACCAGAACAAAGCTTACTGACAAACAGAATATTAATTAAGCTAAAAAAAATTATTAGAAGCAAGTATTTAGCCGAAACTAAAGACAAGTCTAATATTTAGTGGCGTGACCTTTATTTGCAAACGATAGCATGAATATTGTAACTAGAAACTAACTTTTGACACTCCGTTCGTTTTATCTTGTTCCATTATTGTAAGCAAATGATCTTCAAATCAGCAAGGTTCTTTCGACTCCTTCTGTACACAGCAGTTTTGAATATTTACCACAAATTTCAATGGAATTGAGGTCAAGTGTTTGCCAAGCTACGGAAGCCCACTCATTTTCTTATTTGTGAACCATTGTTTTGTTAATTTTGCCTTACGTTTGAAGTCACTGTCTTGCTGAAAGATCCACATTCGCCGGCCATAGAACTTTCTTGCGCTCGGAAGCAGCTGCTTCTCTAGTATCTCCCTGTGCATGGAACTGGTCATTTCCCATCAATGATGTAGAGTTCGCCTACATCATCACCAGTAAAACAGTTCCCCATACTATAATGCTGGCTTCTTAATGCTTGACAGTAAGGATGGTGTTCCTGAGATCGTAGGCAATCCCTGTTTTCATCAAGTACAACAAGCGTCATTTCCGTCAAAAAGTTCAATTTTGCTTTCATCGGACCGTACAACCCGCTCCCAAAACTCAAATCGTTTGTCAAGATGGCTTTTAGGGAACGTTAAACTGTTCTTAACATGTTTTGCTGTAAGAAGACGAGTCCTGCTCAGAGTGAAATCGTGTAGACCACTTCGATGCAATTATCTAGTAACCGTTTTTCGAGTGACACGAACTCCTCGTAACTCCAGTCTTTCTGTAGATGTGTACGGGTTGTCTTGGGCTCATTCGTCACCTTACGCAGCATACAGCGTCAAGAGCTGCCCGTGATTTTGCGGGGGGTTCCTACTCACGGCAGGTATGAGATTGCTTCGGTCTCTCGATGCTTACGAGCTATTGCCGCAGCTGTTGGGTACGAAACCGTAACACGTGCAGCAATGTACCTGTAGGTTAATCCTCATCATTACGAAGTCCAACTATTGCTTTCGAATAACTTTGGATATTTTTTGACTTTCAGCATTGTATTCACTGAGCATCCATTTGCAACAAAATTTGGAGAGGGAATGATTATGTCGATTGTAGTTTGTTTACATTACCTGTGTTTCGGGAAGCTCAAAAAAATTATAAAGGGATTTCTTACCAAAAAGTTGCTCAAATTGTGCAATGAAGTAACAATGATTTAACATGATATCAATTTCGCCCAAATGCTTGTCACAGGTATTTTTTCTTCGTAGGTTTCTGGTTGTCAATACATTTTATTCTGTTCTGTTTAACTATTCCGTTAAATATAAGTTCTCTGAACTCTTTGCCCCAAACCAAAACACTAAATTCTCAAAATACATCAGAGATAGCGGTATGCAAATACTTATGTCCAGACATTGTTAATAATTATTCTAGAAAAAGTTCATAAAAAATGGAAGTAGTATCATATTAAGATTCGTAAATGCCCATTGTTAGTGGAGGAATTGCCGCACTATTTCTCAACTATGCTCTATGGCATATACACGTCTCAAAAAAAGCGTTACCACACTTTAATTGTTTATTCAATGTTTAATTTGCTTCTAGTGTTTATAAAGACTTAGATCAACGTACTTCACATGTTGCTTAGTTTACAACATTGAATTGTACCATATTCAACCAATACTTTACAATCTTAACATGGTAACACAATTTGTGACACCCTGGATGTCTGTGTGTGTGTGTACCGCGGCCGGCATGTCGAATGCAAGTGCCACCCGTGAACGGGCCTCCCGATGCGCCCTGCCTGGCCCCACGTGCTCGCGTCTCATTGGACCGTCCCACTTCTCTTTTATCTGCTCTTTCTCTGTTCTTCTCCTTCTCCTTACTCCCCTTCTCTCCTCTTCCTATGCTCAATGATTTTAGCCACTAAATAGTTTGGACACTTCGTCATCTAACAGTAAGTAGGATTCCCATTCACCGTAGGTGCTCTACACATATGCTTCTCTGCAGCTACGTCCCTCTATTTAGTTAAAATAATTTGCTGATTCAGTATTGTCACATAATTGATGTACATATCGTTAAACAGCATGAACTCTGTACCATAGCACAGTAATGTTCCTATTTGTTAATTTTTAATTCTGCTTTCGTAATTTGTACTGTTAATCCTGTTGTGCGAGATATATGATATATTATTTATTATCTGTAACACGTATTTCTCCGTATATAATGTATGGAAGTTGACGTTCAAAACCTGCTTCCGTTGTTTCTCACGATGTGTTCACTTCATTGATTATCTGAAGCATTATATTACAAAATTGGACGTATGCTCTCTCTGTACTTTGGTGTTGGACACGCCTTGTTTTCAAGCGTTTAGTGTGCGCTATCCTTTTTATTTCTTAACTGTTAATATTATGAAGAGAAATTTGGATCACCCATCTGTAAAATCCCTGAGCCCGCCTTGTTGGCATAGAAAAGTATTGAGAATAAATAGTTCACTTCCGTTGTCCCATCGTCTGTGCGGCTTTCGTATTGGTCGGGTTTCACAGTCAAGCTCTCAGTCTTTGTCCCGTTGTTTGCTCAGGAATGCCGTGTTGTCACATGTAACGTATTATTTCCTAACAAAAAACTGAGTTATTAACTCACGACGCCGCATAGATGAATTAGTCTCAATCATTGAAATAATGCACTCTGACTTTCAATTAAGTGTAGACGATGAAACTACGCCTAAATTTTTCGGCCTAACGTGCACGAAAGTATCGAAGATATTAAGAATTCAAAGTTAAAAAAATGGTCTCCACAACACGATCCATGAGTCACAGAATTTATCCTGTTTTGTGTGCTCACTGCGTCATCCAAACCGCACGTGTCCTCAATTTTTTTCCCTCGAAGTGCAAGCAAACTGAAAAACTGTTGAAAAAGTGCGACTGTAGAGATATATTATGGTGATCTTGTTTCTTCTGAGATTGCATTCACTCTTTGGACTGCGTGAAGAATGCGTCAGTGCTTCGAATTCGCTTATCTGTGCTAAGTTCAGCATGCGGACGTTGATATGTGATTTAATAACTAATAATTTTAATATAATATTAAATACGAATCGTCGTTCAATAATACAATTTAATAATTCATACGCTCGTTTTAAGTTCAGCATTCAAGTATGACTTTTACTATGAACTAATCTTATTATTCGTGAGTACATTTTACTCGAGCCCTAAAAAGTCAGACTAAATGAACTTCATTGCCGAGTTTATACTAAGGGAGATACATACATGCTTAGTAGCAAGGCACATTGTGTACGGTGTACACCTTTCCTTTACTATTTAATCACCTCATATATCTGGATGTGACCGTTTCCAGAGACTAACTTGTGGAGAGAGGGCTTCTCAGCCCCCATCCCCGATGCTCTGCCACTGAATTATTTTTTCATACTGTAGGAATTAGACTTACACACTTGCTCTGCCAGTCGTGAAGTGCAAGGGAAGTCAAGCGAATAGGACCCGAACTCCCGATTTTGTTTTCATTATACATGTCGGGGGGATGCGGTGCTCAAACTTTATTTGAACTTCAGTTCGAAGGGATGCATACAAAGTGAACATTTATGTCAATAACGGAGAAGCTAAACAATTCTTGTTCACGATTTTTTTAGGCATAATCGGTTATTAGTTCACAAAAAACGAACTTAAATTACCCATTTTCAGGTAGCTTCTCCTTGGAGTTGGTGACTGGAAAAACTTTTTCTTGAACTGCCCTTATTGGATTGGTCGGCTGGTGAGCTGCTGCATGCTGTTGGTGACCTCGGTAACCGTAACCTACATTAACTCAGTGCCCTCGTTAGAGGGCAGCTGAAAAAAGCAAGGCAATAATATCTTTTTATCATCAATTGGTACCAAATTAGCCCGTTGTCCACATTTGATAACACGCAATGTTTTCTTTGTTAATTGAAATGAAGGTCATTTTGATACTTCAACATCTTGGTAGTCCCCATCTATAAAGCCATTATCAAAATTTGAACAGAAATAACAAAGTTCAAAACTGCAGTTAAATGGACACTAGTAAAGGCTGCGCTAGATTCGGAAATCTCAAAATTCGCTTACGAACACCTCTTCGTTTTCACATTGTTGATTTCCAAAAAAACTCAGTCAATTGAAAAGCGTCATCTCCACATAACTAAACGCATCGAATAGCAACAGGCCGACCAGGATTAAAGGCTAGATCCGGTTTGCACGAGCACGTTCAGACGAGGACGGTTTCTTATTTAGCGTTTTTATGACGCTCTAACGGACGGCAGATATCCCGCGCGTCTACATACCTCTCCAATTTATTACCAAGTTCGTTCTAAGGTAGGATTTATTTTGTTCAAAAGTTTCATTGACTTTTCATCAATACCTAGGAATTTTCCTACGTCGAATAGTTTGTGTGTAAAAAAAATGAAACAAAGAACAATTGCTTAACATTCAGTACTTATGAGCCTCCCTTGAGCGAGGCTCGAATTGCATTATCAGTTTTGGACTTAACGGAAGCACATATAATATTGACTGGAAAGTAAAATTGATTCACCATTAACGTTAGGTACTGCGCATTTGAGGGAAATTAGGTAACAAATAATTAACATTAAACTTCCGACATATTACACTGATTCCATCTTAATATGCATTTTGTTAAATGAGCTCTTCGATCTTCAAAATGTGCTGTAGTTCTCGTAACTACATACCTCGTTAACCTTATAAGAACCAGTGATACTATCGTTATTGGGTGAAGCACGGCGCCTGAATATAGAGCTTCTAACTCTTACCCAGTGTAACTTTTTCGCTAGAGCATCTATAATCATGTGTAATTTTGGCCACCCAAGTATTTTTATAATTTTTCATAAATTTATCGATAAGGCTACGAAGAAGTTAGACGTTATATCATAACCCACTCCCCTGTATCTCAGCAAGAATATTCTGATTTAAACGTTGACTATTTGTATAAATATCGGTAAATCTCCTACCTATCTATTCGATCACCCACGGTTTCACCACGATCGTTAAAATTTTAGCGCTGATTTTCAAGTTGATCAATCTCCTTTTGAATGATGTCTTTTGGAATGTGAGGGCGCTCGGCTGGCTGCACATCTTATGCAGCAGTATCTCTATGCGCGTTGCGAGGGCAATAACTCTTTGTGAGACGTACCGTCTGTTATCAGGCTATTGCAATAACGGCGCGTTATTGCTTACGAGGCTTTCCTAAGATACGTGCGTGTAATCGTCATTCACAGATGTCTCTCAACTGCAGTCTGTTACCCAGTTTGCTCTCTATTCTTCTCACGGCCACGTATAAGCAGTTCAATTTCTATGCCATAGGTAAGCTTTCTTTAGCCCGCTTCCCCATTGCAGGAGTACAAGGGTTTGTAGAATTATCCAAGCCCAAGTTTCTGGCAAATCAAAATTTAGACTCATATACGTGACCGAAAAACAAAGTGTACGACCTTCACGTACTGTGTTGTCCTCCACCTAGTACCCAGACATTTGGCAACCTAGAAGGCATTTAATCGCTCGCGTTGTGACAATTTCTAAAAAAACGGATTGGAGCAAATAATTTTACCTGTTTTGCGTGGGCGCAGGCTCATTCAAAGTGAATTATTTTTTGCTAGTAAGGAACATGAAATCGTTTGATGGGATTTATAGTAAACTGTCTTCATAGATAGAAGGGCCAAACGCAATAATGAAAAAGTTGAACTGAGTATAAAACAATACTTTTTAATATGTTTGAATTAAAGGTATTTGATCACAATTTCAATTAATGAATTTGAATATTTTTACCTGTACTTGTTTCACGGGTTAGGATTGTAACTACCGAGCTCAGTAATTCCAAATTTAACATAAACTTCTAAGGTAGAATACTTGATAAACTTGAATGCATGTGAATTACCAGTTCGCTGCTGACGTGTTTCTAGGGTACACGATCGATGGGAGCCCAAAACACGTACGGCTTGTGTGCTGCTGCATGCCGTCAGCGCTCGGGTGTCCACAAGAGCACAACACACGTGTATCGTCATGCCTGACTATGTTAATGATATTATTCAGAGAAATTTTTGTTCCTTGCTCAAGTGCCAGACCATGAGTAGAATTCTGAAAATACCTTACTTACGTATACTCGCTCCCAATGAAATAAGAATAATACATATTTTTACAAAATTCATTTGAATCGCGAGGAAGTTTGCGGGTGATGGATAAGCTTGGGAATATTTTGGATGTTTCACATATGCGATACAATTTATACTCAGTTATTGAGGCTTAGATTTTCACACAGTTTCGATAAATAATTATCGATATGACATTATGTGACACCAATGCTTCCCAAGTTCTTTTTTGCGATTCAGGAATGAATTAATTTCTAACCAATTATAATACACGTACCAGTAATCTAATATAACCTGAAAGCACGTTTGCGAGGATATCCAGATCAGTAAAGATAAGCTTTTACCACTTAAAATTAACTAAAATTCACTTAAGTCATATTAAAAGGTAATCAAAACCTTATATGTGGAGTGTTCTCCAGGGTTCATTAAATAAACATGTCATTAGTGTTAGGCAGTAGTTTCTTTTAGGCTTAGATTTAGTTTATGAGTAAGTACACCCGCACAGGGCGCCTGCACTCTCTGCCTTTACAACACACACCGCTTTACTAAGCTTCAGAAGCAGCTCCTCTACAGAAAGCACGAGTCTTTAAGGTAATGAGTGCTGGACGTGTAGTCAAACAAATGAGATGCACTTAAATTTCCTTGATAACTACAGTGGGAACGCTTTAAAATGCTATGTTATAATAAAAGCAGATCATTTATTTCAAGTAATAGAGACATGCATTTTTTTAGAGATTTTGTCTTGGATAGCGCAAGTTTACTAAGATGAAACTGATAATCTTGAAAGCTTCAGTCTTTATCTTCCGCCAAATACAGAGGACCAGACTAATAATTATAATTATCAAACATTGAGAATTTCCGTCACGACAATCATAGATAATAGCCCTGACCAGGCAGCGGACAGGTATGCTTTTACGTAGATACAGAAAGATATATTACGATATCTCGAGCAGTTCTCAGATAAAACCGACTGCAGTTACAGGAACAGTTGATGATCGCTATCTTATCAATCATACATAAAATAAATTTGTAAATAAACTCGGAACTAGAAAGACGTTCTTTCTATATAAGCTTATATTCTTAATAGTGTACTAATACTAACTCACTAGACTGAGCATGCTGGCTGCAATTTCCTAGAACGCTATATGAGCAAAATGAAGCACCATTAATCCCTGATAGTCCAAAATTTTACAGCTATGAAATTACGTATTATCATATGGCATATAGTTCGCAACTTTATCGCTCAAAATTTTTGTACATACTCTTATACTATTAAAATTATGACAAAGCTGTGAGTAACCATATTTCCCGGAAAAAAAATCGAAAATATTAGCTCACGATGACGCTCTGATCAGACGTTGGTCATATCCTGGAGATGAAGATGATATTCCTTGCCGTACATACGAACGTCCAATTACTCTATCAGGAAATGACTTTGAGACCGTTTCTCACCCTGACTATGTGAAGTGTACATGTAATATAAGTTGCACGCCAGGCCTAATAACTCATAGCTTATCAAATTAATCACTTTCAATAAATACATTCAATTAATTAAGGATCCTAATTTTCAGGTTTTCTTCTAGCTATAGTTAATTTGTGAAGAACTTACTCATGGGATTGTCCAGTGATGATACATTGCACAAGACGACATGATATAAACAATCTACTTGCAGTATTTGAAGATAATTTCTATGATTGATTCCATACCTAAATATGTCTCAGCTTGGTGAACAGCTCCGTATATTCTTTTACAACTAACACCTTTATTCTTTATAAAATCGGTTTTTGCCCTTGACACAACAGCGAGATCGTGGAAGGGGAATATTTGACGAGCCCGAGTTCGCGTAACAGGAGTAACTCTGACTCTTCGGTATGAATTGGTACTGTTTTAGTCCATTCAGCAAAGTGTTCATAGAGCGGGTTCCAAGAATACAATTACGACAAAACTCTCGTTAAGAACTTTCATATCACCTAAGTCAGATCCCAAATTACTCGGAAGAAGCGTACCCACACAACAACGTACTTTCAGTAGCCGAGACACACACGTAACGTAGCCACAGATAATAATCAATACAACCGGGTATTTTTTAAATATTTCCTGCAAAAGATTTCAGCAGGGACCCAACCCTAAGGGGACGTAACGACACGATCGTATACGAAGCAGCTGCACACCAGGTGTGCGTGGTGTTGGGCGTGTGCGTGTGGGTACGTGGTGGTTGAGTATGTATGTGTGTGGTAGGTGTTTGATCATGAGTGTGTGTGTTTGTGCGGTTGTGTGAGTATTCATGTGACTGTGTGAGTGAGTGTGTGGCTG
>VOMN01023657.1:0-10405 GCA_014899125.1 Orchestia grillus | reverse complement strand
GAAACTTCGCCCCCAGCCTAACTGTCTTGCCTGCAGAGGCGTTTATAGTCATCGATAACTATCTATAATCATCAACAATTACCGACAATCATCGAAAACTATCAATTATCATTGATAATTATCGTTCATTAGCAATGTTTGTCAATAATTATCGATAATTATTTATATTTGATGATATTTTCTGTAATTTGAAACACCTCGGTTTTTTACACGGGGCTGCGGAAAAGTTAAATTGAGTCCAACTTCTCTTGAGGTTGTCTACACGCACACTGCCACACTCACACGCCCACTGGCACACTCACACGCATATTGACACACGCACACTGGCACACGCACACAGGTATACGTATACTGACATAACCACAGTGAAGCACGTACACAGCCACGCACACTGGCACACGCACACGCACATCAAAACGTCCACGTCAGGATAGTGCGACGTGGGTTGAATTAGTGCCGGTTATTTATAATGTCATGTTAATATGTAAACTTCGAGAAAATAAATTTAAATAACTATGTCTGAGCAGATAAACATTAATGGTGTCCATCTGTTCATATTATTGTATTGCTTAGATAAAAAAGAGAAGAAAGAAACTGTATAAGTCGACATTTACGATACAGATATATCTCTGTGGGGACGTATACTGCACGGATGTATCTCTGTGTGGACGTATACTGCACGGATATATCTGTAACATGACGTATGTATACAACGCGGATACTTTCCTCCGCGTTATCTGAGTGATTTGTGCGGACCAATACCTTATATTCTAGGAACAGCCATAAGGTCCAATCTTCCGTATTTTATGGTAGTAATAATACATCGGAGCCGCTTTCAATGTAGGCAAACCAACGTTAGAGTTTGCAGGAGGGCTTAAAACAAAGGAAATCCGCTGTGTCAGTATCATGGATACGCCGTGCCTCGAGTTTGTAAGAAACGCCTTAAATCAGAGGTAGTTTTAATTGAATTTGGGTTTCCTTATTTTAACCTCCCCGCAGTGGTAGATGTAATTTGAAGTCACCGCTGAAGTCTGTGATTCGTGCTGACGTCTGAAGTCAAAAACTGAACACGTGATGAATTAATCATTCAGTATCTATGCTACCGATGGGAACATTACTCGATGAGTATGCATTTTTTTGACGATTCGTCCCAGGAATTTTTTGGGGAATTTGTCTTGGGAATTTTCCTAGAAAATTGTCCCAAGAATTTTCCCAGATGACTTTTTTATTTCTCCTAGGAATTTTCCTAGGAATTTGTCTTGGAAATTTTCATTGTGCTAGTGTAACTTTATTAATGTCAGCGACGAGATTGTTTACGTGTCTGTAGTTTGAGTTTTTGATGATCATAATTGACATAACTCCAAAATAACCACTTTTGACTATTTTTAAATGATTAGGTCTGATTATTCCGACAGGATTGATTTCAATTATTTTGGGAACCTGAATTGCAAAAATTACTTTTGCTGGTTGAAGTCTATTCGCGAGTAGAAATTTTTTTATTAGTGAAAGGCGAAGTATGTTATGAATGCATTTTACAGCCTATTGGTCTCTCTCTCTCTTTCTCTCTCTCTCTCTCTCTTGGTCTTTCTCTCACTCTCTCTTGGTCTCTCTCTCTCTTTCAAAGTATGAAAATATCAAATTTAGATACGAAGAATTTTAGCCTGCGTGAAATACTGTCCACTGTACACTGCGTACTGTACACGGACGCTGCGTGAAATACTAACCGAAACTAACCTAGCCGAACCTAACCTAACCGAACCTAGCCGAACGTAACCTAACCTAGCCGAACCTAACCTAATCTTACCGGGAAAGGCCTAAGCCTGTCTGGGAAATGGTAAAGCCTTCTTAGTAAAATGATTTTAATATGTACATAGACACACATGGTCTTTGATGTTTTTCTAAATAAGTAGCATAAATGAAAGCTCTTAAGAATGCGAAGCTCATTTAGTGATTTATTTTTTAAGTATGAATATCATGCATGAATGAAATAATATATGTATGGAATAATTTTAATTTTGCTAGCTGCACATCATTTCGAACACACTGTTAAAATTAAACTGTTCAGTTTTCTCTTTCGCACATGACTCGAAAAAGAAAATTTACTTGCGCTTTTCGTCATTCGAGTTTGTTTCTTGGTAATTAAATGAAAATCTGGGACTTCTCGAGCAATCTTCGTGCAGAAATTCATGAGCAATCTTCGGACAACATAGAGTAGCACAATATTTAATTTTGATAAGCTAGCAATAACTATAAATAACTTCAGAGGCGTATAGAAACACTCGTACTCTAAGGCCGTTTGTTCGTAAATTCTCTTACTTTAGTTTCACTAAACTTTAATAAATATTATTCTAGATAATAAAATTTGTAAAGCTAGCCTTAAATCTCAGTATCTTAGAAGACATTGTAAAAGTTCTTAGTATATCTTAAAATATCAATTGAACTTCGTATCTCTCTCCTACCACCACCAGCAACGCGGTACATCGAGTACGTAGAAAATAAGTAAAAAAGAGTGTTTTGGGGGACCCATAGTTCCGGATTACAACGTGCATCAAAATCTCATTTTTTTATTGTTCCTGGATGAAAACAAGAAGTTTCCTTTTCTTGAAAATAAACCAAACAAAAAAGAAAGTAATTTCATTGCTAGAAATTTGCTTTTGTGATTAGGTCAATGGGGTTTCACATTGGCGGTGTTGCAATATACAAAATTACCGGTAATGAATAGCAATATAATACTATAAAACAAAGTTTCGCGGAACAATGGAAATTTTCAATTGTCCAGCAATAAAAGGATTTAGGAAGTAAAAGTTTTTTTCTAAGAGCAAAAATCTCGTAGTCTAAAGGGACATCACCTAATGGCCAGTCAAGAAGAGCCTTGGCCAGGTAATCTCAATTTTTGTGAGACAATGTCTCCTAAATTGAATAGGAAATGGTTCAGAATGGGGAGTCGACAACCTATCACTTTTATTTCTTTGGTCTTATTTTTATTTTTATTGGTTCGCGTACGAAACAATTATCAAATTTGAAATATCTGTGATCCAGAAGAGAACTTTTTCTGATTTAGATATGAGCTTTTTCAGTTATGGCACATCTTGTTTCAAATAAAATAGATTTAAACCCTTTCTGTCTCGTGCCTATAGAACGTATTCAAATAATCTAAATTTTCATAATAAAATACTGTTTCTTAAAGGACATTTTCAAAAACTCGGACACTCCTCATTTATGGTTGAAAATCAAGTACGTAAATTTTTGGACAAAGAACATTCCCACGGCTGTATGTTCAGCAGCTTCCAATACTGTTAACATACACGTTGCTTTTCTATACTTTGACCCCCATTCTGAAAAACTACAGATAGATGTATTGAAACGACTGGTAAGATATTATTCTGCTCTTAAATTTCACATAGTGCTGGGAGACAAATATATATTGGGTCTTTTTCCACTATAAAAACAAGCTGTCTACTGAAGTACAATCCTCTTTGATATGTAGGTATAGTTGCGCACGTTGTGCAACGGGCTGCATGGTCATCACCACAAGTAGTCTATGATCAAAAGCCACTGAGCACTCAGAGGTAAGCATTAGAACTAATTCCTGCCTAATTAACCAATCCACCGCACTCATCAGTGCGGCGTCATACAGAGTGTTGCTATATCATACCCTAATTTAGTCAGTTTGCAATAGTATATGTGCATCCAACACTCAAAAACTGTCAGCCGTGCCCTGAAGCTGATCAGTCGATTACCTCAATGAGCCTGTTTTCTTTTTTTCATTCAAATTTTTACTTTATCCCAAGTCATTCGGAGGAATTTGAGCGGTGTCAGAGTAAGTTAAATTTTCGCACTAAATACCGTAGACTTAAGGCAGGCTTGTTGCGGTTTGCATATTTCTACGAGTCGTACCAAAAGTGTATTAAATTTCCTAAATGACCTCATTTATCAGTAAGTTTTGTGGCAGGTGAACGACACACAAAATCATGTCGGAAATACCCAGTAATTTCTTTTAGATTGTACCTCTTCTGCCAGCTTCGCGAGTGGGAATAAATATTTGAAAAATGTAAATCTCTCCGACAGACTTGCTCAGGCCTGAATTCGAATAAGTCCCCGCCAAGTAACACCAAACACCCTCATTACATTCCGATTTCGCTTATTTAAGTATATTACTTGAAACGTTCAGACGTGTCAGAATGCGGTATTTATACGCGAATTGGAACCGTAAATACATGAGCAAGAATGTATGTATATCTGCGTTTCTTAAAAGACAATTTATTGGTGTTCCCTTCAGGTAAAAAAAGGCTTCCGAATGTAAAGTTCGATGAAGGAGGCTATCTTCATCGCTAATAAATATTTGTGATTCATTTCTCGCAGCAGAGGGTCAGCAACTAACCGAGGATTTGGCACTCGTTGCGTCGGTGCAGCATTACAGATTTCCAGATTTCACAAATATTTTCCTACATCATGTTGCGGAACGCGCACGCATGAATGTGTGGAGGCTCTACGCGACGCGTGTAAAGTGTGTAAGACTACGCGTCACTCGGTCTTTCCGCTTCACTTCAGTCATGATAAAGCCGCTCGCCTCCACAACTGGCACCCAAAAGCAGACCTCAACCGAGCCTAGCGAAAACAAGCGGTCGCTCTGTGCGTAACAAGCGAGCCAACATCGATAGTGGTCGACACGCTGGGCAAAATAAGCTAAGCATCCTAGAAGAGGAAGCCTCGGATCATCTGCAGGCTTAGAACTATACTTTTCCGTTCAATTTGCAAGTGAGATCAGATGCCACAATGGTCGGAGCATCGAACACCACAAGAGAGGAATCCGTGACGCTGACCACCAATAAAAGCCAGCACCAGTTCTGCCTGACTGGGGACAGGCAGTACATCACAGACTACCTCGACCGATGGAGTGTCTCGAGTTTGATGTTCCCCTTGAAGCTCTTGAATGTAACTTTGCGCTGCTTTGGCACCCCGCTGCTTATCAACGATCCAATATCAGGGCTGTGCATCGTCGCTGGCGTGTTCGTAGACCAGCCGTCGTCGTTGACATGGGCATGTGGAGGACTGGGTCTAGGGTACGCCATGTGTGGGCTGTTCATGTGCCCCCAGCACATGGTGTCCAGTGGACCGTCAACTCAACACGCCTTCCTGCTGGGGCTTTTGGCGAGCACAACATTCGACTCTGGCCTCCACCGCACGTTCCCAATCGTGGTCTTCGTGGTGGTTCTTGCCCCTGTCAGGTGTGCCTGCGAAAACTGGGGCGCTGCAAGGGAGGGGCTTGTGAATGCGCAGAAATTTGAATATTTTGGGGAGTGGAAATCATCGAAAGCGTGGAAATTTTAAAGATTCAATGTAGTGATTGATGAACACGAGGGAATTCAAATGTCTTTGGGTAGTGATCCATTCAACATGCGAAAAAAAAATTATTGTGTAGTGATTCATTTAACAAGTAAAAATGTAAATTTTTTTGGGTATTGATCATTGAACACTGAAAAACTTGAATGCTGCCAGGTAGAGGCAGTTACACTTGAACAAACACAAGCACTCGGAGGCAGTGATAGGTAAACATGTGCAAATTTAAATAATCCTGTACAGGGATAGGTATACATGAGAACATTCAATTCCTTTTGTGCATTGAGCCCCGCTCTGGCAATTGAAATTTAAATGTTACACACGGGAAGTTTCCTGCATAAACTCAAGACTCGGTGCTTCCAGACCAACGCCCTCCATCTCCCCACGACACAATGCCTTTGTTCTCATTATTTTTATTAGGCTCCATCACGCGCTTGAAGTTTTCAACATTATTATATGTTCAGTTGTACCTATAACCTTATGGTTTTTTAACAACATTACTCATTTTCCTGTATTGGGGATTTTGATTTTATTACCTTTATCGCTGTGTGCTCTCGCCCACAGCGTGCTGCTGGGAACGGCTCTCACCACAGTCCTAGCTCGCTCCGGCCTCCCAGCCATGACGTTGTCGTAGGCCATCCTAGCTGGGGCTGTGTGCATCCTGCTTCAGATCCCCGTCCCTCCCCATGGGGATCTGATGATCAGGCACGCACGGTGAAATTCCTGACCCTCCCAAGGGGATCTCTGATTCCAAGAAGATTTTCCCAATTCTTCCCAAGGGACCCCAAAGAGATCTCTCCAATTTTCTCCATGGGACCCAAGGAGATCGCTCCAATTTTCCCTAAGGGACCCCAAGGAAATCTCTCCAATTTTCCCCAAGGGACCCCAAGTAAATCTCTCCAATTTTCCCCAAGAGACCCCAAGGAAATCTCTCCAATTTTCCCCAAGGGACCCCAAGGAGATCTCTCCAATTTTCCCCAAGGGACCCCAAGGAAATCTCTCAAATTTTTCCCAAGGGACCCCAAGGAGATCTCTCTAATTTTTCTAGGGGGCTTTCTGTGATCCTTTACCCTCCCTAAGGGGATCTCATGATCAAGCACGCACGGGGGACCTCGTACGTCGGAGATGAACAATGTACGAACACACTCGAACCATTTCTTTCCCCGTTGCGGAGCCTTTTAAATTGTTGTGTTTTATTCATCTATGAATGCATTTAATTGTAATTTATTCACCTACTGGTATGAATACACACAATATGTTCATTTTATTCGATATAAGCGTACTCAAACATTCAAACTATAATAATTTATTGATCTATGAGTATTGTACATTTGATAGTATTTCATATGAATGTACTCGTTACACTCATTTTGCTCAATATGAATATACTGAAACCTTTTTCCCGTGCCGTATCTTTCAAACTACAGTATTTCATTAATCTCTCTTGGCGTATATATGTTTGTACAAAGTGGCCCAGAAGTAACTGATCCTCTTAATTAGGGTACTCTTTTTTAATGGGATACCATGTATGACTTGGTATCCTATTTACCTATCAATGGAAGTGTCAGTTATTTCTGGGCCACCCTGTATATTTCTCCATTAAAACTGATGTATGTACAATATTCCTTTTTTATACAGATGGTAGTGAAGATGAAATGACTAAATAAATGAATTAATTCGAATAATTTCTTATTAATAAGTAAATAAATAAATAAATAATCATAAGTAGATATCTAACAGCTCTGATTAGTTAATTTGTGAGTAATTTCTCAGCTCTGAATTAATTTATTGAGAACGAGTCGTACGTGTAACGCTGTGTTGTGTCACAAAATGTTGACGAAAACAATTCCGAAAGTATTTAATATTTTTATGTTCCAGAGACTCCCTCAACGTTCTGAACCTCTCAAACCTGAATTTAGATCTCATTCAACATGCTCTTCAAGCCTAAAGCCAAGAAAAAAGTCCATTTACATTCCCCAGACATCACGACCACACTCCTTCAGTCCATTACAAACGCACGCTACCAACACCGCATTAGGNTAAAAGAAAGATACGCGTCGGCGAAGCTGGCAAGGAAGACTTCTGGGGGATCTCCACCTTCGTCTCGGTCTGTTCAAGACAAACCTCTATCATCACCCTGGACCATCATCACCCTTATCATCACCCCCACCGATCTCAAGGCATGGTACGTGGATATAAGCAAACTACCCCAACACCTCATACTACCCACAAGCTTTACCTTGCACGCATCTGCAGTCCCTGCGGAAATTGGGACAGGAAATGGACAAAGCAAGGCCACCGCACCGTCTGACCACCGCGCACGCGCGTCAAAAAGCTGGAGAGTGACACCAACCTCGAAAGGAATACCAGTGAAAGCTAAAAAGAAATGCCTGATAAAGCCGTTGCAGTTCTCGGAGGACGACAACTACGACGAGTTCTCCCAAGAAGAGAGAGAACTCCATGGACGTAAAGAGGAGGAAAAGGAAGGTCAAGTGGAAGCTGGTGAGAGTTATGGCGGTCCGTCTACGGGCAGAATATTTACAAAATACGTGTTTTAAGGTAGCTCTCGAAAACATTGTCGAGCAGATTTTGGGGCAAACCACGTGCAGCTGGCATCTTCTAAACGATAAGCACTCAGAATATGAACTTGGCGCAAATTCGGCGTTTAATAGAGCGTAATTTGAAACACTGAACGTGCAATGGTAGCCAGCAATTCGGAATGCAGGGTGGCTTACAGAGCTGCCCCTACGGTGCGGCTGCAACCCTCTCTTTAAATGTTACACAGGGGAAGTTTCCTCCATAAACTCAATACTGGATGCTTTTGGATCAACGCCCTCCTTTAAACGCCCTCCTGAGGACCAGCGCCCTCAATTCTTATCGTAGGCTTTCGCACTGAAATTCCCACTTCGAACATGGAAGAATTCCTACTTCGAACATGGGAGGATTCTCACTTTGGACATGGAAGAATTCTCACGTCGAACATGGGAAAATTCTCACTTCGAACATGAAAGAATTCCCTTCTCCAAATTCCATCACTCGATACGTTACCCTCGTAAACGCTCTGAATTGATTTTGCGGTTAAATGTGATTGTATTAAATATTTTGTGAAGACCGTATAGTGATGTAATTATAACATTGTCGTTAATTGGGGTGAACGTAAGTTCAAATAATATGGAAAATTCTAAAGTAAACACATAAAATTTGAAGGAAAATGGTATCGATTGGTAAGTGAAACATTTTAAAACTCTACAAAATACATTCCATTTTACATTAAATTGAGCGTCCCAACCGAGTCGTTGTTTCTTTTTTTCTGCGAGGTTAAGCGAAGCATCTACGGTCGATACGTATACTCTGTGTAGGTCGCCAGCAGCTATGGAGACTTTACATGTGTAGGTAGTTTCAGAATTTCCAGAGCTGGTTGAGTATTCTGCTGCTTGGAATGAGTTAATAAATACTTTATGAAATCATAGTGTGATAAAACATTTTTGTAACATTCCTTAAAGCAAATGACTTCAGTTTACGCCATTTATTCAATAATATCTCACTCCTCAGTTGCTACGTGAATAAAATCTGTCAGTTTGTAGTTTGGACGAGGAATTGAGGATTAATAGTGGATATTAAACGGTGGTATTTCATATTTTACCCAATTGTTCGAACACATAAATACACTTTCTTTAAAAATAAAAATGTTCTTTTTTTTAAAAAAAGCTGCAATGTAGACTTCTACTATCTAGATTTCTACTACCGCTGTAGTCTAGACTTTTACTACCCATTTAGTTCGCTAATGTTAGTCAAATGATTTATTAAACTAGTTTACCTATGCCACCAATTAATATGGTTAATTGTTGAGTAACGTTAGTAATATTACGGTCTAATTATTTCACTGACGGTTGCAAGATGAAGTACTGATAAGGAATTGTATGTAATTAGTACACTGATAAGGTAAACTTATGTACATACACTGTTGGTGTAATTAACATTATAGCACTAGCCAAATTATGCATGCGTTCGTATAATTTGTATGCTTATATATTCGGTATGATATTCACAGTGAATAATTAACTTACTAATGTTACTCAAAATGATAACTGTGTAGGAAAATTAATATTTATATACGTATATATGTACACAATACATATGACAATTTTGATATCCTTATTAAACCTCAATGTACACGATTAATATCATACCAAATTAGTGAAAATTTAGCAACACACTAATGTTAGTGAAAGGGTAAACATAACTGACCCATTCACTAAAGTGTGTAAAATGACAAACATACTATCACTTTCACCGATGGTGTAGTTATCAATTTTTAAAGCCCCCATATGCAACCAAATCGTTAAAAAACGCAAGTTTTATTGCTTTGAAAATATAAATAGTTATTGGAATCATAAATATTTGTACGAGCATGCAACTTACAGGGTTCGCTTTTAAAGGTTAGGAGAATATCAGTCCCGGTCGCCCCATCAACTTCAACAAGACAAAGAGCTGCACGAGCCTGGCTATCGCTGCAGACGAGCGTTGTTCAGTCGAAGAAATGTTTAGGAACAATCGTCTGAAACGATTGTCAGAAACGATTGCCAGGAACGATTGTCAGGAACGATTGTCGGGAACGATTGTCAAGAACGATTGAAGTGATATTTAGACAAAGGGCTGTTTGATTGAAGTGATATTTAGAAGCATTAGTCAGCCGCAGGTTTCCAACACACGCTTCAGGATTGCGCCAAAGCGCTAAGAAGGACTGCATTAGGACCTCATGACCGGATGTTGCACTAGATTAAGGCTGCACAAGATGCCACGTTATCGTACGTCGCCTCGGCGCCTACGTCCGGCAGCGCACACGAAGTCTCTGGTGCGAGTGTCTGGTTGCTGGTACTCCACAGTCTTGGTGGAGGCTTGGTTGGGGCGTGTGCTGTTGGTTGTGGAGTGTGGGGCTCGTCGTGGCTTGGTTGTGGCGTGTGGTGTTGATTGTGGAGTGTGGGGCTCGTTGTGGCTTGGTGGTGACGTGTGGTGTTGATTGTGGAGTGTGGAGCTCGTTGTGGCTTGGTGGTGGCGTGTGGTG
>VOMN01023655.1:0-12025 GCA_014899125.1 Orchestia grillus | reverse complement strand
GGTTGATTGATTGATTAATAGTTTATTATTCAGTGATTAGCAATACATTGTGTGTCTACGTATTCATGCCCAAGTCAGCGCCACAGGAGGCGAGGCCTTTTTCTACGAAGAGCTTGACGACCCTTGTCTCGTCACATTATTTATTTCGTCTCATATCTTCGCATTCATTTTCATTTTGTTCTATGTGTGCCATTTTACTCGATCCAACTGGGAATGCCCTCTAATAATTGCGGTGCAACAGCTTGGCACGCTGACGACGCAATTTCATTTTAATTAAGCCGAGTGATTGGAACTGAGAAGATCCTGGCATTAAGGCGGAAAAGTGGGCTGCCCCATGATAATGATTATTGCTGTTGCACCATGAATCATGGTAATTATTGCGTTGATTGAGATAAATGCTATGCTTTTATATTCGTGATCACCAATGTAAAAATGTCATTGTGCTGTTTTATAGATAGACTTCTTAATTGAGTTGTGCTACCAGAGAGTGCCACTGTACCCGAGAGCAGCCTTTTATATGACAACATTGCTATTGCGTTTACTGTATGTGTCCGCCATTTTACTGCGAATTCCCCTTCGAATATTATCGTTCCTCCTTGTTGATGAGTTAATCTTACATTAGCGAAAATTCGCAATTATTTCAAGTGCCTCGAAACTACTGTTGGGCGTCTCGAGCGTCCCGTACCCAGACCCCAGTCTTAATATGGTCGCTGATGGGATAACCCCGGCGCAGCTAATTGTCACAGCTTGTCTGCCGTGAATGGGAGCCGCGTCTCCGCCCCAGGGATTTTCTGAGAGCGCAATTAGTGATATCGCCCCACAAAGGCGGTGCGGAAGGCTTGCTCGCACAAATGGAGCGCTTGAAGGCGAACCTCGTTCAGGAAGCCCGTGGCCACGGATGAGGTGGGGATTTTGTTGTTGTGAATGAAGCCGAACATCAAGATTAAACGCTTCTGCTTAACAGTACATGCATGAGGATATATATTTTTGAGGATTTGTGCGTAGGGATTTTTGTTTAAATATTGAAATCTGACATTTGAGGACGGTCTTCTGTGGGATAGAGATGGTGCAAACTGACCTTCATCTTTCGTGCCTACTTTGCTTTTTTCAGGTTTCACATTTTTTCGCTTTTTTTTCTTTGTATTTTCTTCCTATACCTTGTTGTTTCTATGCTTAGGGGATTCTGTGTGGGAACACACCTCGTGCATAGATTCCTCGCTCTCTACAGTCTATCCCTTATGATCCTTTCTCTTTCGGAGCGAGTCGGTCCGAGTTGCTGAAGCGCTGCTATCAATAATTCTACAGCTACTCTTCTTCTGTGTCCACCTGTACGCTTGGGTTCTCTGTGGTGGCTCTGCATGCGAGGAGCTACTCGGGACTCCTCCTTTTTCTGCCTTTTCTGGGTGGTCCATTCACAAAGGTTTTTCTGGGTGATCCATTCACAAAGGTTTTTCTGGGTGATTCATTCACAACAAAGGTTTTTCTGGGTGATTCATTCACAACAAAAGTTTTTCTGGGTGACCCATTCACAAAAGTTTTTCTGGGTGACCCATTCACAAAGGTTTTTCTGGGTGATCCATTCACAAAAGTGTTTCTGGGTGATCCATTCACAAAGGTTTTTCTGGGTGATCTATGTACTAAGGTATTTTCTTCGTGATTTATTCACAATGGTATTTTCTGGGCGAGCTAATTACGAAGATATTTTCTGTATGTTTTTTGGTACGGATGTAATTTCTGAGCAATATTTTTGTAAGGTAGTATTGTCTGGGTGATTTTTTGTACTGAAATATTTTCTTGGTGGGTTTTCGATAGGTATTTCTTAGATGATTTTTTGCACAGATGTATTTTCTGAATGTTTCTTTGGTACGGAAGTATTTCCCGAGTGAGTTTTTGTTCTCTGGTATTTTATGGTGTTATTTTTCTAGGAAAATATTTCTTGGAGATCTATTGTACGAAGGTACTTTTTGTGCGATCCACTCGTTCCAAATTTTTTTCGAGGTGATCCTGTTTGGGGGTTTTCTGAATGATCAAACGAAGGATTTGTTCAAGTTTCATGATTGTTTTTTCTTCAGTTTAGTCTTTTTTATTGTTTCTTAGTGATGTGGCTCCCGATTGGGTGACGGAAATAGCCAATTCAAAATTCTTTCTCTTTTTTTAGCATTACTTTGGTACATTATATAATTTTGTCAAGGTTTACGTTCAAGGGTAATTTCGTGTTTCTAGAATACATAATTTCAAGTTTGGTATCAGCAGCATGTATTGTAGTCATGCTAAGTTACGGTTACTGTCTGTGATGGCTTGTTTAGGCCCGCTACAATGCCTGCGAACTGAGTGAGATAGCTTGTAATTATATCCACGCACTTTTCTATTGTGTAAGTATGGCATCACGCTCAAGAGCTCGTCTGCTAAGCACGATATTGTACCGTGTGCTGAAGTAAGCTTGCCTCTTTACCAGCGGTTCCCAACGTGTTGTAAAATATTTGTATAGCAGCTATTTGTCGTTTTTAAACGACTTGCTGTCCAGCGAAAGTTACAAAAACGTATGTGAACGCAAGGACTCAGAAATGGCTCCTACATGTGCGAGATATCCAAGTTAACAAGGGTAGTTGGTGACCCATTGGCAGTCCTTCCGAAACTTCTTCGCGGTCCCTCAGAGAACCGTCAGAGTATCTCGGGTACTGAAAGTACGGCTGTATTGAGTCTCTAGTACTCACATGAAAGCCTCATCTTTGAGGTGAACTCCTGCGGGTTGAGAACGACTTTTCCATGCCCTCCTTGTGTGCCCCTGCGCCGCGGTGGACACCGTCCCTCATCACGGCTGCCGTGGCGCACACGCCTGCCTCTGCGTATCTGTCGCTATCGCGGTGCCTCCATGCCTCACGTCGCGTGTCCCAGCCGCGTTTGCGTGTCCTGCTCGCTGATAAGAGTTCCGCTTCACTTCCTGCACTCGCTGAATGCTCCGTTGTAGAGTTAAGGAATACTTCGCTGTCCTCTAATTTTCTTTGTTCCCGTCATGGAAGTGATAGAGTTACTTCATTCATTGCTGCACGGAATTGTTTTCATTGGTGAAGAGAGTCGTGAATAATTTCATGTACATTCGTACATAAAATTCGTGTGAATTTAGTCTCACTGATTCGTTAAAAGTTTGTGGCTGCCTAAGTCGTTATTCGTACAATAGTTCTTAAGTAGAAAGCTATTTACTGTAGGCTTCTATCACTGTTTCGTATCAGTTGCCTATCTACTGTAGAATTTTGTTGATTGTTTCTTCTTTTGGTAGGTACTAACATGGTGAAAAAGTGAACTGTATTGGAGATTAGTTTGATAATTTTTGGTAGTTTCTGTACGTTTCATTTTGATGCTGTTTAAATCGATTAGTTAACTATCACCAGCATGTGTCCACACTTCCTTTCACGTACTTCAGTCCCCACCGTTTGCATCTTCTCTCGATTCTGTGTGACTTCTCCGTTCTCAATAAATATATTTGTATGTAAGAACATCAAATTCATTTCCCCGTTCATTTCAGTTTAATTCAGTCCCTGGTTTAAAATGAACGCGTGGCCTTTCCCTTGACCGTCCAATTTATCGGGAAATCGAGAAGAAATCTTCGTCTGGGGAGCGAATTTTGTAGCTGCCTGCAAGTGCTGGAAGAGCCATTTGCCGAAATGTCAGGCCGACCCAATCGTGCGCGCATCTCCTATGCATTGCGTGCTGTCAGGCCGATGCGGGCGTTCTTTTGGTGAGCATTTCGCGAGCCTACATGTGCCTGTCTCGTACAGTTCTGTCTCGCCTCTCGAGTGTGGTGTTACTTCTTCCTTTGCGCGTCATGATCATGTTCACGTACACCTGGGCCATGCTTACGTCTACATGGTCGATGGTCAGATGTACAAGATCTCTGTTCGCGTGTGTATAATCGATATTTAACGTGTATCCACGAGGTTGGTGTTCGCATGAACATGGTCTATTTTCACGTATACTCGTACTTTGTCGATTTTCACGTTGAAGTATTGATTTTATTTGTATATGATTGATTTCACGAGTAAACGGTCGATTTTCACGTAAAAATGGTCTATTTTTACGTGTACATGATTGATTTTACGTGTGCGTGATTTTACGTGTGCGTGATTTTACGTGTACGTGATTTCACGATCGATTTCCCATGATCGATTTCACATGATCGATTTCACATGATCGATTTCACATGATCGATTTCACATAATCGATTTTATGTGTACGTGAACGATTTTACGTGTACGTGATTAGTTTTACGTGCAACCGATCGATTTTTGCAGGCAGGGAGCCGATTTTCACATGTACATTGTCAATGTTTAGGTGCCCTTGTTTTTTAATTCTGGTGTAGGCGATATACTTTCACTTGTTTGTATGATCGACGATTACATCGATGGTTGTTGACACCACGAGGTTCGCTTGGTGGACGTAACCCGCCTACGCCACTCACGCGGTCTGCTGTCGTGCCCGTGCGATGTATTCTCGGTGTAAAACATCAGCCTTCATTTTACTATTTTTTACTCGATTCAAATTTATGTGCATACGTCCTACGCTCAAGTGCCCGTGGTCTTCTTGGAGACGTACATGAACTTGATAATTGTAAGGATGTGTAATTTTGTAATTATAACAAAGTTTTTTCGGTCAATTCAAAATGATATTCTATATTATTATTTTACTTTTCGTCGAATATTCTTTTTGGCTTCACTGCGAGCTACACGTGAACACGGGAAGCGAATTTTGCAATCGCTGCTCCCTAATTTTCGTGGAAAATTGGGTCTCAGAAATCGGTGTCCAGCCTGTGAGGTCCGCGTTGCTGTTGTCATTGAATATTCAATCATCAAAAAATTTCGCCCTGCTGATGCCGATATTTTTGCGAAACATTTTGACCTCTGAAGGCGCGTTGTTAGTTATTGGTCGGGATATGATTAATGCTGCGTTCAGTGTTTCAGTTCAATCCAGGAAATCTGCCAGTCATGCTAAAAACGTCGATAATGTTCACTAGGGTTAGCCATTATTTTCAGTTTAGACTACAATTTGTATAATTCATGTGTGTTTGTCCGTCAGTCTTAATTCTGTAAGCGCTGTAAAAGTCCTCCGAATTATTTTTGTCACTTGAATTCTTCATTCTTCTATGCACAGCCTGTATGAAAAACCGTTTAACACGCCAGTGTGGGAACTGGTGAAGCATCCCTGAGATGCATGGAACTATTGAGGTCTTGGCGCCATTGAGGTCATGGCGCTAATCATAGCGTGCGAATTTGGTTTGGAGTTAATTTGTTTATTAAAGTTTTTCAGAGCAGCTGAAATCTGAAGAGTAGCCCCCAAAGATTAAAGCTGGCGTTCGATCCTGTGATTTTTGCGCGGTGGCTAGCGAGGTATGGAGAATGTGTCAGACTGTACGTCGGGTTACTTCCAACTCAAGATGTCCGTGGTTTAATTCTGCTTATCTTTGTGTGTGGCCTCGTTATAATGTAGAATGATATGCTTGTATTTTCAATTTGAGTCGAAATATTGACCATAATTACGGGTAATATTAAAATAAATACTATCAGGACTATTACATAATCGATAAGTAATTTTTCTCGCAAATGCTTGGTCCATCGTGCTAGGTTCAACTCGTACGACACTCGTTGTAATTCATGCTGTTACTTCGAAAAATCTCATGCAAATAAATAGCAATGGAAAACGAAATTAACCGCCACCTAATTACGAACACTTAATATGGTGTCAAAATTATTTGCACTTCGCCATGTTCAAAATGAAGAACTCAACTTGAGTATGGCTTTGTGTTGAGTCTGTAGGATGTACTCACTTGACAGTCTCGTCTCTGACCTGACCTCCTGCGGGTGAGAGGCTCAGTGCACACCTTTAGTGGGCGAGGCTTTTTCTTGTTGCTTTCAAACACTCAGATCGAGGTGCCTGCAGTCGCTTGTGCGAGCTTGTCGGAATGCCGATTTAAAATTCTAGCGGTGTCGGTATTATGCGTTAATTTTTTCGTCCGAATTACGGAGCTCAAGCTATTGTTTCTGATGAATTTATGGCATATTTTTTCTACCTCATTTTTGCAGTCTCTTCATAGTTATTAGCTTGAAGTGATGTTGTGAGTTGTATTTCACAGCGCGAGATGAATTGTACGTTATGGAAGTAGTTCCAGAACGGATGACCGATTCATTCAACCGTGATAGAATAAAAGTGTAAAATAAGTTCGTTCAAAATGCATTGACAAACTGCAGGAATATAAATGCCGTAGAGTTCCAACGCTTATTTTGACGTTTATGAATTTAAAAACCATTTTATCAGATTTTAGAAAATGACTTGTACAATCGTGTCCATGTTTACGTGACCTATAATTCGAGTTTCCTTTAGCTGTGATATCCAAATGCGAAAATGATCATATCTCCTCGATCTCCTCGTGCAGGAGAGTTGACTTTCGCTTTGATCTTCTATGTTTAAGTGGGTCAAAAATGCCTCGTGCCTTCTGAGGTGTAGGACCTAGGGCATAATTGTAGCCCGAAGAGCTCTTGACAGGACCACGCTGCCCCATTGCATAACTTCACGTATTCTGAGGCCCTCTAGCACAGCCTGTGTGGCATATAGGAGTAAATGTCAAATAGCGCTGAAAAGAATGGCCTGCAGTAATAAATGAATGCTACTGAAATCAAAGAATGACTTGAAAAACGAAAAGATTACTAGGCACTGAGACAGCTCCTTTGGTGTACGGAGTAAACCCAACAGCCTGCAGACATGACCACAATGAGCTGCCAGATTTCATGAAATGAACATTGAGCGAGAAAGCACGAAGAACTATGTTTGTGAAGTTCATAAAACACTGAATTTATTCCTTCTGTCTGTGAATCAATGGCCGAAAGTCTCTTAAGAAATTTTCTGTGAATTCTCGCGTATAAAAATTAAAGGGTTTATGAATATATTGTAGGTACACGACACTTCACGTCGCACACTCGTGCTTTGACTTGAATTAAGTCAATACGAAATTTCATCGTCGTGTTCGCGGACGTTTAGAAGCTTAGTTCGTTTTTATCGGTGTGGATTATTTGCGGATTTTTTTTAATCTTCACGTGAAACATCTTGGGCTAGTGTAAAGGTAATATTTATGTTGCTAATAATATTTTTGTTGCCTGTTGTAACGTTTTTGTAAAATAATGTATGCATTGATGGTTTTACTTTGAAATGCGATCGTTGTACGTTACTCGGTGTGACCAGAAACCAGTGAGCGTGTTGCTTTCTCGGGACTTTCTCCTGCCGCCGAAGTAGCGCTCTCGCTAATCGGCTTCTAGCGGATTTAAATTCTCTTGGTTGCCCGGTTTTCTATCGTAAATGTCGCGCTCGGGCTCACATTGACATTATTGCCCAACGTTTTTTACGGTGCGGAGGAAGTCGAGGCTCCTGTAATTTCGGTGATGGAAATCCTCGAAGACGTCAATTTCCGGGAACTTTTACGCGATCAAAGATGCTTGCTCTTGAGCCTAATCTGTGGCCGGGAAAAATTATATTGGCCTAATCAAAATTATATTGGCCGGGAAATTATTGGAGTTGAATGTTTGTACCCTGAGAGATTGGTGCCGGACACTTGAAAGTCTGCAATAGAAAAGATGTCCTCTTGTGATCAGATTCTTTGTCTGTGGAGTTAAAGTCACTGTGTTCTGCGAGGCAGCAACAAATCTCAGGTTCCAAATGGCAGGCATTTATTTCGCTTGAGTTCTTAGTCGATCGTATTTAGTGCTGTTAATACCTCCATTTAATGTAAATTTTAATTAAAAAATAGGAATACTGTAAATTTTAATTAAAAGATAGGAATACTGTTATTCTAAATTATTTTGATTTACGAATATTGTTGCCGCATCAATACCTTTCCTTACCACTTTTCCATCGCGGTGTTAGTGCCCGTACTCATGTTGCAATTTGAAATGCCATCACTTGTTCTATTTGTGTTATGTTTTTTTAAACATTTCATTTTCTAGTTCGTATTTCATCTCCATTGGAAGGGAACCTGGTATGCTCACGGTGCGTGCTCATCATTCTTGGTGTGTTTTCAAATTTCCCGAGTTGCACGCCCAAACGGTCTTGGGAGCGTGCATGAGCTCAGGTGCTGTAATGCGCCCTCTTGTGTTTTAATTTTTCGGTCACGCAGTGTGGGGCCCGTATGTAGGTGGTCCTAATGCGCTTCCTAAAATTTTTCCTTTCGAGTTGAAATCTGGGACACTAGCGTTCTGCCTATGTGTGAAGAAGTGCCATTATTCTATCGTGTTTAACAAAAATGCCTGAATAATCTGGATGAAGTTCCTCCAGAGTGCATAGAATAGGCAATAGGGTTAGGCTAGTTAGGCTTCTGTATCCTGTGCTATGAAGATTGCGTCCCTTTGGGGACGCTGTTATATTACCTCAGCTTTGGCTAAGCCTTTGAACTTCTACTCCTATCTTTCGTGCCCATTTTGCTTCTTTCCATATCCATGCCTTATTCTCCGATTATTCTTTATGTTTTCTTCCTCTTTTTCCTCTT
Source organism: Orchestia grillus (assembly GCA_014899125.1). NCBI lineage: Eukaryota > Metazoa > Arthropoda > Malacostraca > Amphipoda > Talitridae > Orchestia > Orchestia grillus. The sequence continues at coordinate 3,501 of VOMN01023655.1, read as the reverse complement.
CTTCCTTAACTTACTGTTTCTATGCGCAGGGAATCTTGTGTGGGAACACACGTGTGCAAATTCCACGTTCTCAGAAGTCCATACTAAATGGTCTCTTTTTTTGCTTTCTTTGTATCACACTCCGTGTAGGTAGGAGTTCTAAACTAACCAATAATCTAATATCTTAATAACGTCGCACCATTTAATTTGAATGGATTTTGGGGATACAGGACGGTTACATCACGATAACTGAACTTGCGGAAGAGGTAAGCTCTCTGAAGTGGATTCGTTCATTCCATATTGACTGAGGATTTGAGGCTTATGAGAATCTCGGCCAAGTTTGAGCCAAATTGCTGACGATCGACCATCAGTCACTGCGCTCAGAGATCTCTGACGCAATGCTGCAGACTGCGAACGGTTATTCCAACCACTTCACTGTGATCTTTATTTTTTTATCATTTTGTCAAACGTGAAAAATTGGCGGTACTACCTTACCCTTCTTCGCTTGTCAGCGGTCTGCTAGCTGCAAACAGCTCTTGGAGACCAGAAATGATCTTCCGATGTAGTGCGCCAAACCTCGCTTCTCTTGCTTCTTCGTTAGTTTATACACGATAATTACAGCCGATGACCTTTTTTGCACGTCTCTTGATGTTCGCGCATTCTTTCTTGAAGAAAGGTTGGTTCAAATTGAAAACCATCAAGTGTGAACGTATTTTTGCTCATATCATGAAGATGCTATGGACGCTACAAATGGCTTACATTTGACCCCGCACCACCACTTGGCCAATTGAACCGATCTCTGAGGAATTTCTTTATAATTCAACCGATCTCTGAGGAATTTCTTTATTTCTTGAAGAATTCGGCGCTCGCTTAGGTTGAGGGGCTCGAGGGCACCTGCCCTCCATTTCATTTCATTGGCTTCGCTTCGCTCGACGGTAGGAAAAATCCACCAAATTTCATGTTCCATTGCCGTCCACTCGATCTCGCAACCGATCTGTCGATACCTGCTGACCCCCTGAATAACCTGGGTGTTATTTGCTCTTTCTTGTGAATTCACTTTTTCGAAAAAATTGTGTTTCCATATCTTAAAAGAGCGCATCATATAGTAGTCTTTCTGTAATCGTAATGATTTGCTATTATGCTGGTGTAACTCCGAACTTACCTAATGCCTTTTACTTTTCTACTCATATTTATACTTGTTACCTGTATAGATACCGCGCCTTGGTTTCAAATTACGGAACGATATGCCCTGCTTTACTTTGTACGCATTCGGAAAATGTAGTTTCGGAGTCATGTATCTTGAACACAGTATTTACCCTTAAAATATGTTGTAGAATAATCCTGTGAGTTGTTCCGCGTGGAATTTAACTCAAATTATTTTAATGATATATCGTATGCCTTTCTTTAATCGCGTTTCACACTCCATTTGGGCTGGATACTTGCAGTAAGTTATTTCTCGTGGAAGATTTCTGTTTACTTTATTTGTTTGTAAATAGAATTGGTCCAAATAATTAATATTGTAACCAATCTGCAAGCATTTAAATTTTCTCAAGAATATCTTGAAGAACTCCTATTTAGTCGACTAGCCAGGGCTCCAATCTGAATTTCTCGCTTGTCTTTTTACGAACTATCAGAAATTTCTGTCCTTCTTAATATTTTCCTCATACAAACCAATCTGCTGGCGCATGTGGTACAAATTCTCTTCATGATAGTTCTCTGACTCTGACTGCTTCATGGCGTCGATTTATTGTACAACTTTCGTTTTCTGCCGAGGAAATGGCTTTGTGCGGAATATTTTCAAAGTTTTTGGTTTTTGTTCGTCTCTCCATCAAACTCAATTATCAGGCTTTAAACCTTCTCTGAAGTTTATATCGAATTCCCTGTACGATAGCCTGGAGAGGTTCATATTTTTTAGTTTTCCTATGAACATCTCTTGGTGTAAATTTTGCTTCATTTTACTTTTGCCTCGTGTCTAATTTTAGTGCGCTTCCCGTTTACGCGATAAACTCTTGCAATTGGGACTCGAATAGCTATTCAAATGCGCTGCTGGCACGTACTGGCTTTCGTTTAGACTTCAATTCGCACTTTATTCCCTGATATTTGAGGCCGTTTTGCAATCTCCAGTGTGATGCGTGAGATTTTTCGTGAGTCTTCTGAAATGCAGAGCACTTTGGTCTTAATTCTACTTCAGTGAAACCTGCAGCGTGCGGTGTGGGGACGTCGTTACCCTCGTAATGCATGCACTCAACACTGAGGTTAGCGAGCGGTTCGATGGTCTCATAAAATATTTCTTGCTCTTGCCAATTTTTGTGTGCTGGTGAACTTTATTGAGGATTCTTGCTTTATGTAGGTAAATCCAGTGTAAAAGTAGTCAATTATTTCTCGGGACTTGAAGTCAAATTTCATGTTAAGAACGTTAATCTTCAAAGATATACTTTGTATTTTCTGCTCGGATTTCCGGTATTTTTTCAAAAAATTCTCCGGTTCTATGCTGCTACTAATTTACAACAGACAATTATGTTTCTATGGATTAAAAACGTCTTCGAGATAATAGGATTTCTCGTAAAAAATTAGGTTTTCAAAATTTGGCTACCCCATTAGTTTACGAAAATGCCCTCACTTTCCTTTTAATCGTCACTCTTCACTCTTTATTTTTGGGTTTCAATATACCAGCAATGCTTGACGTATTTTATTAGAGCTAATTCTAGAGTTAATTCGATTGGAATGTAAATTTAATTCAACATAATTTCTTCCCTTTGCTTTGTTTGCTTCGATGGTTTCTCAATGGTGTTTCGTGTCTCCCTTCCGTGTCTGAATGGCGTATAATCTTTTATTCATGTTCATCACCACAATTCCCTTCTGGCATGCGAGCGCGAAGACTGCAAATGGACTTATTAGTGATCCATTATGCAGGTTGGCATTCTTCGGGACTTTCTCGGTGACGAGATCCATTTTACATCGCCCAAGCATTCCAAGTATTCAATATGTGCCGTGTAGTCAGCATCGATCGTAAGAAATCGTTTAAAACTGTTTTTTTTTATTTGGCGTTGTTCTGGTTGTGATATTCTTCACCGTTGACGGTACACTTCCATTTGTTAGGGATCTGTGCCAAGGTTCTCATCATTCTCTGTGTATTTTTTACTGTCGTTCGTTATACACCTTGAGATGCTTGTCGTCACTGCGCATTGAGATGTACGTTTCAGTTCCAGGATGTTTTCATGAATGTTTTTTCTAAGGCAATTCTGCGAATGAATCTTTATTTATCAACTCAACCACGATGTCGGTTTTAAAACATATATCAGCTCGAGCAAGAAATTTTCTGTCTATTGTTTCTGTATTCAGAGCGTCTGATGCCAGCAAAAAAATCTGTCTCTTTTATATTAATTTTTATAATATCGATTTTTCTTAGCCAAAGGTTTGACATGCTTGATGTGCGCGCCATGTCCAAGTTTGATCATTTGCTTTCATTAGCCTCTTCCCACCTCGCTGCTAGTAACCTGGTGGTTCATTGGTCGCGATAGT
>VOMN01023653.1:0-24157 GCA_014899125.1 Orchestia grillus | reverse complement strand
TCATGTCTTGAAGACTCGCAAGATCCAACCAATTTGGCGATTGTATTTTGACTGTTAGGTCGATGTGTTCTTGAAATCGTCCGTTGTTCTCGATGATAACACCCTAACTAGCCAATCTAAATTCCTGGCGCATCATACATCACTCTCATGCCAATTAATGACAATTTTAGCCCGATGCACCCGGCAGTTATCATCCTGAAAGATAAGCTAGGAACATGCTTTTCCTCATTCTGATACTGTGCAAATGGCTAAACATAGTTATCTAGCAGCTGAATGTAACCACGCTGGTTCATCTGACGGATACCTCAACCAAAGGACCGTCTTCTTCGTAGCCGAAACAGCCCTAAAACATGACAGCCCCTCCTCCTCCTCCTCGTATCGTCCCTTGCACTCGTATCGTCCCTTGCACACAGGTTTCGCTGAAGGCTTCATAAAGTCTCCGATGAACACCACGGTGGGAATTATTGCTATGGAGACAAAATCGTGATTCATTTGGCCCCATGACACTTCTCCACTTCTTTACAGACCAATGTGCGTATGCTTTCGCTTAGTTTAAACGGCCGTTTTTGTCAGTAGATGTTAACACCGGCCGTTTATGAGTCACTCTGCTCTATAAATCCGTTATATGGAGTTCCCTACAAAAAGTTCGTTCAAAAACAACAGGTGTAAGGTCATCATTGACGTTCCGCAGTAGTTTCATACCAGATGCAAAGCGATTCCAGTCATCAATGAGGAACACAGGGTGGCGATCCCTATTTGTTTAAATTTTATTCCGACTATATTTTTACCTTTAATTGACGTTTTGTAATGGACTGTTCCCGCTACTGATAAGCCCGCAAAACAGTGCAACATGAAATACTGGCGAATTCCGCTACTTCCTTCTCTGGGTTTTCCTAAGCTCAACCAAATACAATAGCCCTTTTTGTAACTCCGAGACGGCTTACCTTCATCCTATCGTTGAGGAGCAACTAAAAAACAAATCTCTCACCATCTCTGAATGAAAACAGATGCCTGTTGAATACTGGCATAAAACCTTAACTTCGGCTTCTAAAACCGAGTGATGAACGTAGTAAATAATTGCAGCTCGAAAAACAATGGGTGACTATCTTCATGTCCGGGGAGCTAATGTTAGAGATAGTGGCAGAGGATGTTGTCATTTGCACTCATTGGTTCATTATTAAAGTCTTCTACGGTTCCGCTCGAATCAATATCGGTTTGGGACAATTTACTCTTATATGAAGTTTTCTGTACTGAATTGCCTGGAGACAATGTAGATTAATATTCCTTGATGATTAATCAGTGAGGCTAATTTAAACGGAAAAATCCCAGTTATTTGCAGGATGTTTTTTCACTTATATACGGTTGAAAAATTTATGTCTTACGTGGAAAGCGTTTTTAAACTTTTTGTGAGCACAGAGATTGGAGCTTACAGTGAAGGTCTGAAACAATATTAAGGAAAACAAAGCTCATTTGCAATGCAGATCATGAGTGTGAACGCTCGAGGTGAAAACTGATCAGCTTGGATTATGCAGAAGAACGCTCAACAGCCAAAAATTGACTGAGCAGCCCACCTCATGCTATCAAACACTCGTTGAGCGAAGTTCATTTTTCCTGTCTTCGCTTTATCGTAGGCCGCTTTTCGTTCCCTGAGTCTGATATTGACGCGATATTTTATAGTTTAGTTGGAAACATCAACGAATATAAGAAACGCCTAATGCGGAGTAAATGACTCAGTATTTTGATTAAGTATCAAATGAGATCATTGGGAATGAAACAAACATACTTTCATTACACTCCCTGCTAAGCTTCGCAATGACTTTTTCAATGTTTCAGATGGGACGATGCCGAGACTCCAGCGATAAAAGTGTGAGTATACTTCTCTGTATGATCTTATTTTGTTCTTAATTTGCGCATGCATCATTTCCCTCAGCTTAGACATCGACACTCAGTTTCCAGAATAAAATGTTAGGCAATAATAATAATGCCCTTTTGATCCAAAATTCCCAATATTTCACAGTCTTCAGAACATTTAGTTTCACTTACCAGTGAATCATTTCTAAGGTGCTGCTCGATACGCGCTAATTAAAGCGAAATTGAATTGCACCAAGCAAATGACTTCTAAGTGCAACCCACGTGTGATATTTTACTGATCATAAGTTAGCATTTTATTGACTCATGGAGAATTATCATAATTTTACGTGCGATTGCTCGATCAAATCAACGAGCAAAATTAGACAGACCTCTTGGTTAGCTTTCTTACATGTCATATTAACTCATGTCGACTCATGGTGCTGCATGTTATGATAATTATTCCTTTAATAGCATTGGTTGCCCCGAAATGCCATGGGAGCATGCATGCAGAGCCGTACAGAAGAAGTGTACAGAAATACAGAAACAAATGACCTTGTTAATCGCATTACATATAGACGCACATGTAACGTAATAAATTCGCTCTGACTGGATGGCAACGGAAATAAATATGCGTTTGATTCTGCACATCACCGCTGAACTAAAAAAAAACTTCAGTGAATCTGAGACGTTGAACCAACCTAAATTAATAACCTATACATGTGCATGTGTAACTCATAATCACAGAATTTTTGTAATCCTTACGATCAATCATAAAATCACGCTCATTGACGGCCTGCGTTAAGTGATGAAAGCGTCCGATATGGACTATCTTTTCTATAAATAATAATAATGAAACTTTATAGTATAAGTATGGAGCTTTTGATCTTTCGGCAAAAGTGTTTGCTTTGTTAGACTTTTGCTATAGATGGAGAGCTATTCAGCATTTTGCAACATTTGTGTATCATTTACGGTCATTGTACATTTACAAAAAAATTGTCAGAATAGGCTGAACATGTTTTTATATTGAAATAGTCCACTTGGCCTTATTACGCTGCTGAAAAACGGATTAACCTTGCCTATTTCTTAACAAAACAAAACCACCGTTTAGCTGATGTATAGTCTATCGATAAAGAGCATACACATTGCATTCATTATTTAATGGGACCCTTCCTGGTAAGATAAAACACGAGCTGACGGCTAAATGTAGTTGATGATGGACTCATTAGGTGCAGCTTTTGGGTTTACTGAGAGTTACAGCTCTGACCTTTGAATAAAATGTAGCTATTTTTTCCTAACGCTCATCATTTTTACGTATGTTTAGCTTACAGCTGGTCTGTTGCAGGGGTTGTCTTTCTATTTGCCTTTGCTTTTCTGGGTTTAGCCCAGCAGGTGCTTATACCACGTTTTGCTGGTATTTTGCTATACCACCCTTTTCTAACAGCCTCGATTCCAGTAATGATGAAGTAGCGCGTCTTTTTATGATCCGTCTTCTCGTCTAAAGGAACGGTTCGATACAGACCCCTACTTGTTCACTCTTGCACAGTTTCTTTATAAATATTTACGGAATGAATGGCGTTGTAAATATATTGGAATGGACAAGGGAGGGGCAAATAACAGCTAAACTTCGTTTTCGGATCATCTAGGGTATCAAAGAGCTCGTTCCATTTGCATATCCGATTTGAGGTCTTCATTTGGCGTCAAAGCCTGGACCCCTTCTATCCAATCAAATACTCTCTCGTCCAAACGAGACCAAAAGATACAGCAAACTTCAATGAGGTTCGTCCGATTCAAGGGAGCGAATTAAAGCGCTTCCATGTGACATGATTAATCAAACTCCGAGTAAGCAACCGGTTAGGTTTGCTCATCAGCTCTGCGTAAAAGTCCTGGAATAATATTAGGTACTGGGACGACGCATTGTAAATTGATGAGAATATATTGAATGGCTGTGGAAATCGATGACTCGTGATTTGTGCGGTTGGTGTCACGCTGTTAATGTTGAATTCAGTGCTTCTCATAGAGGCGAATGTAGCACTAAATTTGGGCTCCGCGGCTGCAGGATGTTTTGTCCTTGGAGTAGCAATGAAATTCATATAGCGCTGCGCATAATAGTTGGATTTTAATTTATGCTGAAGTTTAGAAATAATTTTAAAAAACTCACATGTACACAAGTTATGCAAGCGTAGGGAACTCTTGTATCAATCTTATAAGTTTTTACATGTTTACAATCGATCGTGGAAAACTTTCAGTTCATTATTTTAAAGTTTTAATTATATAATATTAAAACTAACACTTCAATACAATTCATTTATGCAGTCACACTATATTCGAAAATCCATCTCAAGTAGTTTTCGAATGCGACTTGAGCTTTTGATTTGTGATATTTTAATTTTTTGTAATTTTTCTACATTGTTTCTGATACTACGTGCCTCCGCAAAAATTACATGCCCGCCAGGGATGTATAATTATTCAATCTAGACTACCGTGATAAGTAGGAAAATGGTGCAGTTTCCGACCAAATTATAATTGAGTAACCTACATATACACTGCTACAATCGCTACTTTCTTTTTGTGCAAAATGCATGACCTCGTAATCCGATCATTTCATTACTTGAGACGCTAACTTTACATCAAAAATCTTCTTCGACGAGGTTAAGTGAGTTTTGCTCTTGGATTTTGAAAAACCGATTGCAGCTGAAAAACATGATTGAAAATACTTCCTGTAAGAAAAATACGAGTGCAAGTTTTTTATAACAATCTTAAATAATGTCGGCAAAGTGATACATCCTGAAGTTCCATCTGATACTACCCTGCCTTGTGTTGCGTTTCTTGAACTAATCCAAGGAAATCTTGCAACACAAAAGCCCTGAGAGGATGCCCAGAAAACAAAAACATGAAATAGCAAAGGAATAAATTCCCCATTAAATTTTTCTTGACACGAACAAACTGATGTTAAAACTACCATCAGAATTGCTTACGTGCTCTTCGAAAGTTTGAGTGTTTCACAATTACAGTAATATTCTCGCTTTCAACACAACTTCATATGACATGCACTCGAAGTGGCTTAAGGGTAAAGCGTAGGAGAAGGCCAGCCAACTATTAAAGAGAGAAAACGGTAAATATTAGCGTTATTCTTCAAATTCAGGAACTATTCTATGCATCGAGGAAGTTGAGGAAACGGTAGCAATGTTGAACTGGAGAAAATCAATGGACTTTTGGTTTCAAACCTGCGGTTTTAAATTATTCCCTCCCAATTAAGTTGAATCAAATCTAATTAAAAAATAAAAAAGCACCGTAGGAATTTATTGTCGGAACTCAAATAAGTAATAAAAAACCTTGTGAGATTAAATAACAAAGTGAAATTATAAGTTTAGCAGGTGGCGCCATTCCAACAAGAGTTGATGAGACGAGAGCGCAATGCAGCTATACTGCAGCTCCATTTATTTGATCATGTGAAGTCGTAAACTCAGAATGCGCCAGCTTGCTTTTTTTTATATGCAATACCGAATCCCTTGGCCGATAGAATGTAGATATTTATGACCCTTAATTTGTTACCTTAATGTGCCGAACTGATATTTACATTTAGGAACGTATCATTTACATCGAATCATTGATTATATAGTTAATATAGACTTCATGAATCCTAATGAATCTTAACGTGATGTGCATAAAGAAATTTGTGAAACATTTTGTTTGGAGAGTTGTTCACTCTGGACAATTAATAAGGAGCGACAGTAAATTATGCGATGTTATTTCCGTTTATAATTTTAAAATTAGGAGCCGAATGCTGTGCACAAAATGTCAATGAAACTAGCTACACAAACACTCTCCCCCCCCCCACCTTTTACTCTTCTGCGAACCTTTCGTCTAGAATTTGAAATGCAGGACCCGTCTTCGATTTTTTCCGAATCTGAGATACCAATTTTTTGTTCTCGAACTGGCCGACGGTCACAAACTGCTGACTGAGCTGATTCTAGCCAATAGCCCTCGATACGGGATTTTTGTCTCCAGTACTACCTTTTCACCCAGAACAATATATTCAGTATGTTCAAAGCTCCAAGTTCAAGGGCAACAAGAAAATCCAGATGAAGAAATATTTCAGCCTGCATAAAATTTCGTCGAAGTTGTAACAGGCCGTTCATTTTAGAAAACGGGAATTTTGTTGGTTAAACTTGAAAAAAAGTTTTAATTGACTTTTCATGTAAATTAATACCTAATGCAGGCGTCCGAAGTAGATTAATCATTCGCGAGCCCAAAGATTCATAATTTTCTGGACTTCAACAGTCAAAATTCCAAAAGGAACAAACTTTTTAGAACCTAATCGAACTACTAGTCATTGAAGGCCCGTATCTTTCCTTAGATTAACTTTTGTATTTGCACTAAATTTTCGGTATTTTGAACGTCATTCAGAAGTCGTTTCATCTTTCGAGCTTCGAACAGAAGCAAAATTTTACGCTGTACCTTTCACGTGGCTTATGGAGAGAAAAAGATCAAAGTCAGTTGAACTCATTTGAGAACTGCTGTCGTGACTCACAGCCGCCCCACATAAATTTCAGCTTGCAGTAAACTGACGCTTCAACTTTCATCATAAGTCACATTTTATTAATGCATATGTTATGAACTTCAGGTCGGAATAAACGCTGTATGTGGTTGCTTACCGAATTCATGCGATTGACGGCCCGCACTCGGCGCTATGGGAAGCTTACTAAACATGGGCATATCAATCAAGGGAGTATCACCTCTCAAATTTTCGTTTCTCGTTTTTTTTGCGATACTCAGTATCTCAGTTAGATATAACAGCCTGCCATTTATGCTGGCTACTCGTGATTCTGGTGGTTTTGAAGCGGTGAATGATTTAAGTATTAGAAGACGTGCACTCTTGATTCACTTTTGGGTTTCAATTTAACTGTAAAAGAACAGTAACTATTATTTTGTGCAGAGTACGAGATGGAACTAACTCCATTCGTTCGCATGGATTTGGAATATTTTTTGATACCTGTTATGGCGCCTATTCATTACTTAACAAATAGCGTAACTATTATATTTCACCGGTGATTGTCAAATTTTTGTCACCTAAGAACTTATTTGTACATTTATACAAAATTTCAAATCATGTAACTCAGGATTTGTTAACTGAGCTATTCGGCTCGTTTTCTATGTTTTGCTTATTTTTGTAGTACAATATAATAATACATTAAAATTCGTAGCTCTGAACAGATTTTGCGTGGTAAGGCGATGTAAAAGATGGCGAGCAAAAGATTAGGGATGTTTATAACGTATATTACAATTCCCAAAGATTGTGGAAACAGGCGAAATTTTTGAAAACCTTTTTCGAGCTCAGTACACAGTTTGCAGTCTGTTTCTCAACTAATACATACGGATTCAGCGTAGTCAAAGTGAACTGAAGTACAACTGCAGAGCTGAACCACTGAAGTACAACTGCAGAGCGGAATCACTGAAGTACTGGGTGCGGCAAAAATATCAGACGGTTTTTGGGAGGCCCTGGGGAGAGGGAGGGGGGAGGCGGGTAAGTGAACTCTGGAAGTTATGCCCTCAGTGCAGAGCAGACAAGTAGTTTAAAAAGTTTCAAATAGGGGGGTGGCAAAGCCACCTATCAGCCAGCTCAGACGTCGTAGCAACACCACCATAGACCAGTGTTGCACAGTGTCAGACGCACAAGAGTAGCGCCACAATACATCCGTCAGTGTATTCTTCACTTAGCGTTGACAATTTAAGCATTATTGTAATCAAAATACCCCTGAAGCTCAGGCGTTGAGGCATAACTTTTGAATGAGAGACGTTTTACTACAATATGCATGCCTGGTATGGATGATTGTATGCATGCTGATAGAACGACTAAATCACAGATACTTCGCTTACATTTTACACGTGAAGACTGAGACTGAGACAAGAATACAAGTATACAAATCCAAACCTGTGCTGCAGCTGATCCGCAGTAGAAGATCATTCGCATGCTTGGATTGGACTACGATGGCATGACGCCACTGCAACGTCACGGATTTTCGTAACGTCACCTTGGACCCTTTTCCAAATGAAGTTATTTGTCTTCTCGGTACTGTGGCTATGCCACATCAGTCACCATGGAGTGTGGCACATTGCGCGTTTATTGCCGAAACGTGTTTTAAAAACAACAATTGGGTCGTGCCAGCCCAACGGGCGTTTTGATTACATATCAATGTTGGTCGTGATGGTAGAATGCCTTCTCGAAACACGATATTATGTGCAAAACTAATTGCAGATGGCATACGCAACAAGACATAAACTAACGGGAAGATCAAGATCTGTGAGGTCACCTGAAAATGTGGAAGCTGCATACTGCGCCTTTCAAAATAATCCTCGTCGTTCAGTTCATCATTCTGCTGCTATGAACATTTCAGATGAACCCGCTGTCGAATTCTGTACGTTGATCGACACTTCTATCCGTAGAAAGTCGTGTTTACTCAGGAATTAAAACAACGTTATCCTTTGGGATGCATTTTTTTTTAGAAACGATGTCGGCGACAATGACTGATATTACCGTGATCAGGACAGACGAAGCCCATTTTACTGTCGGATTTCGTAAAGAAACACAATTGTCGCTATTGGTCTGTAACGAAACCGAGACAAATTTACAAGCGTCCGCTTCACTCACTACGACTGACAATATGGTATTGGTTGACAAATGGTGGAATCGTTGGCCCGTATTATTTTTATCAAAGCTGCCTCACTGTTACGGTCAACTCTAAGCGATATGTTTTGATGTAAAGGGGCTTCCTCGGACGGTAAATTCCACAAATGCGACTAAACATTGAGTGAGTGAGGCTTCAGTAAGACGGGGAAACGCCCCATACATCACGAGCTTCCATGGAAGTGCTTCGACAAATGTTTCCACAACGTCTAGTTTCATTTCGAGAAGATATCCTTTGAGTAGCTCGGTCACCTGACCTTTCAACTTGTGATTACTTCTGATGGGGCTATTTTAAATCGAAAGTTTTTAGTGAAAAATTACACAATTTAAACAAACTAAAAGAGGCTATTGTCCATGAAGTAAGGGCCATGCCAAGGAACAGGCTACTCCTGGTGATGACGCACTTTAGAATCAAACTGCAGCTCTGCATTGAAAAAAAATGGAGGACATTTAAAAGAAGTCTTCTTTCACGCTCAAATAGCGGTGAATTATTTTTAAAGAAACATAAATGGCAGAACATGCTGAACTCGCTTGTAGAACGATTTTTGCCTTAAACAGAAAAGGTTTTATGATACTATCAAACCCATCAGATATTTCTGACTTATATTTTTATAAAGAGCCTCAGGCTCGGTTCAGATGGCTACGCGGAGTTGCTAAACACTGTGGTTAAGCCCTGGATAACAACGGTTATCAATGGCAGGCCATGCATATGGCAGCAGGCTGCAGCTCTGTATCACACCTTTGGGAATATTTAGAAATTGTTGGTCAGGGAAAATTTTGACGACTTCGACCTCCTGATTCCTCGGTCCGAACCTGGTAGGCTGCTACAAATAAGTCGTGGTTGAGAAAGACACCAATCGCTGTGTCAGTATTACAAAAGCCCTAATGATCAACAGAATTAAGGCAACTTTTGAACTCTTCGTATGGAAACTTAAAATCGGCTTGCTCTAGGTTCCTGTGCCAGATTCAGGCTGTGATCGAAGCTAATAGTAGTCTGTTCGAGTTAAATTTCTTGTTATTATTAAAATGCATATTTGTGCCTGTGAAATTTCTTCCCTACATTTTTTTATGCTGCAGATCCCATGTTTTGTAAAAAACGGTCATATCTATACCGAATGCCGTATTTTTTACGTTTTTCATGATGTTTTCTACTCAATGAAAACTGTGTGTTCATTTGTGTGCTGTATACGAATCAAATATTATACGAGCATGTACGTTAGTTTTTGATTGAACGAATTTATTAACGAAATCGTTTTCTCAAGTTTGGGAGATAAACATGGTCAATCAGCTGTTCCAGAGACTACTCGGATGTGCGCGTCCTGTTGGTGTTCACTTAGATTCTGGCAACACTGCTGGGCAGTTAGGGGGACGAGCTGACGTCTTCACGCATCTGTGTTACAGTTGACATTACAGTGAAGGGTGGTGTCATTTTCGCTTGGTGTAATCATTTTTGCCATTGCGCAGGCATTAAGGTCTATACTTAGTGGGATGTCGAAGATTTACTCCATTCGTACCATTGAAGTATTAGCTAATGAAACAGGCTCTGAACATAAGACCTTTCCTTCAATTTACATTTATTTTAAAACTGCATCAATCAAAAATGGCTGCCGTATGTTATAACGGGTGAATCAATTTCATGAATACTATCACTTATCAGTTAAATCATTAAATATGTATAAAAAGCTTAATTTTTAGGTTTAGTAAACGAATGTACTGAAAGTTCTAAATTATAAGAATCGCCTTGGCAAAGTATCGACATCGTGAAAAATAAAAATTTGTTTCGACATCGGCGGAATTTTGAAATCGGCACATCACTATGTATAACCTAAGCTTCGATCTCAGCTCTGAAACCCGGTTGATGAACATATGTATCAAATAACTGGAGGTTGAAAAACAATGGGTGAGTAATTTTTTCTTTGGGAATGTATAATGACTGCAAATTTGCCTCAAAAGTACCAATTTGATGTACTCGTACAACCTCCGTACAACTCGTACAACTCGTACTCAAGTACGATTTTCCCACTAGGGTCCAAAAGTTCGTCGGCTATGTTTTCCATGCATCATTCATGACGCTTCATGTAGCCCAATTACTGGTAACCCAGAGTTGATTCTGAGCTCTGTTCGCCGGAAGACATAACAAACAAAAATATTTTGTATGTACTCCCTATTGATGTCCAACGAGGTCGCTTACTGTTTTTAGGCCAATGTAAATAATCACTCACTGATGTCCTTTAGAGTCCGTAGTTTTCAGAACTAGTGCTATTGTTTCACGATCTTGTTTCACGCTGTTAAATGACCATAATGGGTACGTAGCCGTAATTTTTACCCTAGTGTAAAATGACGAACTTCAAGCTACGCTAATAACTGTTGTATACCAGATATCGATCGGGGTGTATATGTACTTATACTTATCAATCGGTCTTTTATAAAATGTCATGCCACTTCCCTTATGAAACAAGGCAGCAGATTATTCTCACCTTTGCGATAAATGTTATATCAGCGCCTGGATAGAACAGATAGTTTCAGTTTTACTTAGAAGCAATCAATTCGGAAGACCACTTAGTGAGATAACGGTGTTTGTCAAGATCATTATATTCCTGCTGATTGAAAGGTTGGTATTGAGCGTGTTTCAAAATCCCTGTTGTTTCATGATTGCTTAATTTGTACAATATTTCGTCGAACGCTAATGTATCCGGATCCTCAGTGGGAGTTTAGCTACGCTGCTGATTGATCGAAAAAATATTTCATGAGTTGTAGTAGAGATCTCTCTCCTAAATCTAGGTGACTCTATTTGTATCAACTGTTCCGATTTTTGCCCGTAACGATTAAAAAAAGAAATTACAACACAGTATTTAGAAGTCGCATTAGTTTCGTGACTCCTTTCAAGCTATTGGTACTCCAAACATTTCCTCGTAACGATTGCCTGCTTTTTAGACTATACGACGCATGTTTTTCCTACGTAATGGAGAGCCAAATCTTATTCTGACCGGGTTAGTTTTTCTCACAAAGTGAGAAACAGTTTTTCTTCCCCCTTTCAACGTATATTCGCCTCATGTAGAACAAAAAAGCCTGTTTGATCGATACAGCTTCCCCGGCCTGTGGATGACATAGTGCTGATTAAATACTCATTTTTTGAATAAAGAACGCTAAACTTTGAAAGAAATGATTGCACAACCTCGCTAGCGAACTCTCAATTCAATCTGAAACAGGGAAGGTAAATGTGGCCTTAGGTAATATAGCCAAGGTTTAACCGGCTTTAGTAAAACCAACTACAGTAAGAACCGATAATTCACAAATCCATAATTCAGGAAAGCTTTAATTCATGTAAATTTCTTCAATACCATAAATAGTTATTCACATTTTCTGCACAGTATCACTCGTACAAGGAGGTTTAAAATTACTCCAGATTTCCGAACGACTTATAACCAACATTTTCTGTTCGAGACTTGGGGCGCTATACCATACCTCAAACTGACTAATTATGAACTTCTAAATTTAAGGCACGCAAATTCAAACTTAGACTCTAAAGTTATCATTATTTCATAGACGTTATGTACAATAAAAACAAAAAATCAAGTAACTTGTATCTTAAAAACCATAGCTGCTATCAAAATAGTAAAGGAATATTTAAAATCGCCACATTCAAATTTTCCAGCATCAGATTATACTTTCCATGAACAAAGAGAAAAACTTCTTCTGTTATCAGGTGTAATGTGTCAAATTGAAAACGCAACAGAACATCCTAAGAACATGTGATACAAAATTAACGTAAAAGAAAGAAATATATTACATCCATTCTTCACGACTAGAAGCAAAATTGTGCTAATCGAATACAATTGAACGTTGTCTTAATATTTTAAGTTGTAAAGAAGCACACGCTAAAATGCGAAACTATTTTAAGCAATTAGGTAATAAAAATGTTCGAGAGTAAATTTTTGTATGTGTGCTCGTAGAACAATGATACAGCAAACCGATAATGTTTTGCAAAGTTCTTATGATATGAATAACTTAAAGTTATTCAAACATGAAAAAAGTCCACATAAACAATACGAAAATTAAAAAAGAATGAATGTATTGAAACGTTAGTAAATCATTTACAAAAAGTTGCATCATGAATAAACTCAATGACTTAGAATGCGCTTGAGTGAGTCAGTAAATATTGAATACGCGTTTCGAAAGAAAGAAGGAAAAATGTCATCGTTGAATGTGAGAAAAAAGTATTAAGTCAGCTTACGCATTATGAATTGCCAAGCATTTGTGCAAAGCATATGAAAATCATTTTAAGGGTGTTGAGATTACAGAAAATGAGGAGTTTTGACACAATATTACTCAAACTTCATTGGTTAATCGGTACGATTTAAAAAAAAATATCACACCTGAAAAATTCTTATGTTGATCTGCTAAGGCTGAGAAATAAAAAGCTACAAGTCAGTGTGAAAGAGTAATTTATTCCTGAAAGTTAACAACGGCTATTTTTTTTAATACTGGATAGTTCATTGATGTATCAAAGAAGTTTATAAACATCCATAACTTGTAGAAACAAGCAACCAGAAAGATAGAAGAATGTAGAACAAACTCTTAAGAATGAATAATTGATCATTTGCAAACATTCTTTTCAAAAATCATTGAATATAAACGTAAATATAACGCATTTACTCAATTATGCTGAATCTCTTGAAAAATTTCTAAATAAAAATCATTAATTAAGCCCATTTATTAAATCATTATCAAAATATCGATGCTATTCTGATAAATAGTGGGTTGTATGGTTTTACTTTATAGACCGAAAGACAGAGGCGGGAACCACTTCCAAGTTTGGAAACCGCTACCATTCTGCTCCCTTAGCTAGCTGGAACCGCTACCTCTGTAATTTTTCAATATTGATGAATTACAACCCGCAACTACGCTATTCAGTATAGTAGGCGCTGCGAAAGGTTACCAAAAAATTATTTTTCATCCGATTTTTCATACATTTCACATTCACACGAAAAAAACACCCACTCAATCTTTTTCTCCATTTTCTGCTGGTTCTCCTTGTTGATCTTGAGGTTGTCTTTCATGAACACCAGCTTCTCAAAGGTCGCAAAGCTCAGGTTTGGGCACAATTTAATTAGTCACTAGCGGTAAAAAACATCACAAATTATGTGATCTTGAATTTCGATTATACACATTTGATGTCAAATCAAGCCCGCTTGAGAACAGGGGCGATAGAAGATGGGGGATATTTATATCCATATGGGTAAAAATTCATTATCATAGCATAGTCAGTAAACGAGTATAAAAGTGAAATTGCAAGAACAGTTCTCCATGAATTATTGTATAGGTTGCAGCTATTCGTACACGATATAAGGAGCAAAAATAAATGAAGTATTTGGGGATCACTCTGCACCTGTGCACGCATCTTCTGTCTTGCACGGTCAAGTTTGGTTAGAATGGTTGGGTAGAAATATTTAATAAAAATGTTAGCGCGGAGGGCCGTCAACATAACCAACTCTTCCAGTGTCAGAGGCGCTCGTACAGTCATTGTGTCAAGGATTTAACTTCATAGCGACAGATTGTAAGTCTTGTAATATGCTGATGCCAAATAATCCAATATAGTATCAATAACAGTTTACAACTACTGCGCTTATGCCAGCCTCTGAAAACATTCTGTTTCACGTTTGGGGGAGCTCCCTTGCCTCACTTTTGACGCCCTCCACTGGCAGCCGGGACCTGCTTGGAACATATTACATAGTACACTCGTAATGTGCATCCGTGATTTTATACGTAAAAGAAGGAATATCATTGATGGTTTTTGAAAATTTTCAGTATACAGTCCCCTTACACAGAGACTTACAGACCAATCTGTGAACATACATGTTTATCCAGAAAAATAATTGCATTAGCTCAATATCTGGTCGCCCTAATTATCTTGTAGGTTTTAATGTATATTATTATAATTTTTAATACATATAATTTCAAATATTTTTTAATGCTAGTAGCAAAAACACAAACCTATGCTCCCTGACCTTTGAGAACTTGGTGTTCATAAAGGACAACTTCAAAATCATCAAGATGAACCTGCAGAGGTGAACGAAGAGATTGAGTGAATGTTTTTCTTTGTGTAATTTTGAACTATGTTAAAATGCAGGGAAAAACTGTTTTTGGTACTCTTTTAGTAGCGCTCTTTAGCAGCACTTTATGTAGTGGGTAGCGGTAGTGAAACAGAGTAGTTGTGGGGAGCAATTTTTCAATTTTGAAAGAAACTGCGCTAGTAGCGGTAGCGGTTTCAGCTGGCCAAGCAGATTAAAAAATTTGGTAGTGGCGCCTATCTCTACTATTTTATAGAGATTAAGAAAAATGAACCATGCAGTATTTCGGAAATGTTTAAAAATTTGCAATCAAATGTACATCCTCAAACGTATCAAAAAAATGGAAATTTTATTCTGGTAGAAGATTCGTATTCAACACAACAAATTTCCATAGTAAATGCTTTAAAAATAGGATTTACAATATGTTTTATCACACTATTGTTATGACTATGCCCATGACCATAACTAAAAGTATGGGGGGAATTATCGGGGGCAAGGTACAGTGAGGTTAGTAAGTATCAAGGTATCTCTTGTAGAGCAGATTGTTTAATTAATTCCACGCTATGAGTTTAAAATAATTTGTTCACCTGTTATTCTCCTTGAAAATCACGACCTTAATAAACCCCATTACGAACCAGTTGTTCCATAAATTACTAAAGATTTTTTACTTGGCTTAGTGTATGGAACTACCACATTATGAACATAATTTGAATATCCACTTTATAGTGCAATAGATGTATAAGAAATTATCCCACGGGAAACTGATTATAATTTTTGATTGTTAGTTCGACAAGCCTTCCATCAACACAAAAGTGTGTGAACTAAATCTCCTTAAGTTTAAAGTATAAGAAGCTGTGAAGAATCTGATTCTGGTTACATTCATTTTCTTTTAAAGTTAACCGCTAAAAAGATAAAACAAATAATTATATTCAGCCAGGTTACACAGCATTTGTATTTCCGTTCGTAGGACTGGAATTGGTACATTTCAACATTTGATATATCCAATATTGTTAAATTTGTCTGAATTTGTCCAATCCTCCACTAAACTAATCGTTTCTCTCAGTGAACAATAAACAACTGTCTCGATATTCTACAGGATTATGCTTCTCTTAATTAGTTCAAATATAAATTTAAGTCGTTTCAGGTCACAAGGACGCTCGTATGTATTTGTATATTAAAACTGATTTAGTTCTGATCCGTAATTTTGATACTAATGCAAGTATTAACCAAATATATCAGATCGAACGTGCAGCTACTCTCTTCGCAATGGCAAAAATCTATATTTAAAAAATATCTCAATATTTAAAAGCAGTTCAAATTTATTCATATACAAAGCAACTAATGACTTGATATGCAGTCAGCAGCACCAAAGACTTCATGAGCTAAACTTCAAGATTGGTATCCTAAAGATCCATAATAATGTCCTAAATTTTGTCGAACTTCATTGTTAAATTACAAAGATTAGTAAATAGGCTTCATATTTATGTCTTCGAGTAAGACCAACTATGACAACACGATCGTGTCTAGTTGTTTTTAAGCCGCTTCTGAGTCTAATATAAGATAAGAAGGATTCGTGATGAACTTGTTCTTTATTATTTATACTTAATATGGAACGTTGAAAACATATATGAAACACTTTCTTCTTATTTTTTCATTTATATCAAATTTAATTAAATTGACGATTGCAACGTCAACAAAGTACGAAATGATTCACTCTGTTTAACGAGCCTTCTACAATGAAATGTGCTCTTTTGTACTATGTTAGGTATTCAGCTAAAATATTTTTGAACCTGCAATATCCAAAACTAAAATGAGTCTTCAAATACCGTGACTACAAAAATTGAAAAACTACGCTATTAGTTTAGTGCCTGAATGCACTCATACGACCACTCTTGAAGAAATGCATAGTTGTGCAAAAATTTGATTGAATATCATCCTTAATAGAACCATTGAAATTGTAGAAATAGAATTGTTCGCTATGAGCTGATCACTGTAAATCAAGAATCGCATCTTTATTCGGAAAATCGATTAGTGAGCATACACTCAATTGACGTTTCAGTTATACTACTTTCGTTTTCAAGTTAACATTTTACAGCAAAGCAGCGCAGTTCACCAGTGATGAGTCAGGAAACTCCGCTTTCACACAACTCGGTTAATCTTTCCAATCCTCAGAATAAATTAACGACTAAAATTAGCAACGACGCTTCAGTTCAGTGCGACAATATGAAAATCATAAGTAAAAGTTCAAAATCCAGTGGCGGCACAAGCTACATTAGTTCGCAGAGCTGAGGCAATTGAATTATTAATTCAACTCGGTGGATCAGTCGAGACAAAAACCTGTAACTACAAGCGCTCGCCGTCGTGTACGCTGCACCATACGCGACACCACGTGCTCCAGTTTTTGCATTTCGAAGGGATTGGAAAAAATATACCAATACTGCAAACGGTGAAGTTAACAAAATGCGAATAGCTATTACGTTGTTCCATCAGATTCCAGAACCACTAGATGAAATAGTTACCAGAACGGCTAAGTGATTCACTCCGAGTATAGTTAGCTTACATCTTCAGCTGGAGGCGTACATAGGGTTACTGTCATTGGCGTGGGTTGAAGTTATTTTTAATTTGATAATATATTAATTAATAATCACGTCCATGAGCTTAAATTAATTGAAGCCTATATTCATAAGCAAATGATAATTAGGAATGGTTTCATTGATTCCTTAAAATAATTCCAAATCGTTCAATTTTAAAAGTTTATGATTCATGATAGCTCTGTTTGTACAAACAGCTTCAAATCCTATCCTCAATGAAATTGATGGCTTTATTCTGGTAACCCTAATCATTCTATTACTGATATTTTGACATCGTCTGTTACTCTAAGACTACTTTTTAGACAATGACGTGTTAGTATTGAGCTACTTATATGTATAAATAATTCTTGGCCTATATTTTTCAATGAAAGTTTGCGGAAGTAAGTAAATATGTGAATTTAAAAGAGGGAAAAACTAGGATGGCATCGGTGCGACTAGTCATGTGTAGAAATTGGGAGGATTTTCCAGGTTAATCGTCAAACTGTTAATAATATTGTCAGGGGATTATAAAAAGAAAACCATTTTCGAGTGGAACAAGGTACGTTAAGGCTAAGGACCGTGACGGAGCGAACGAAAAAGACACTGCAGAAGGACGTTAGAAACCGTCTTCACAGCGATAAAAATGTAGCCAACGGCGTCAAAATGTCCCCATACGTGATGAGAAACACTCTCAAAGAATTAGGTTCTCACAAAAGAATTGCAAGACAGAACCATTCTGTTTGTGTTATTTGTCGAATCTAAAGGTGATCGAGAAAAGAAATCTTAAAATCAATTCATTTGAACGTTCAAGTTTCAAGTCTTATTGTAAAAATCTGGTAGCAAATAGAGTAATCATAAGAATTTTTCCAAACTAAAACGAAGAAATTGAGAGTAATATAAAAACAAGGAATATTTGTCGCGTGTATAGAATTCATGTACGATTTTACAAAATATGCAGTGAAAAACGTATTCCGATACTTGAATTAAGTATTTGTAATAATTAGTTATACCCTCTTCTTTTTCTCGTTGATTTCACGGCTAAGAAGACTGGCCTGCCACGATTTTTTGGAGCTGGAGGTCTGAAGTGATCTTCTGTGTAGCTCAAAACTTAAAAAAACGCAGGCATAATAATGTAAGTCCTGCACTCGCAGTAGGATTTGTAATCTAATTTGGCTTTTCCAATTGGAGTAAAGTATTGAGAAATGATTACTATAGTTTGTATGTTTTTTTCTCTTAAGAAGAAGCATATCTTATCGAATTCTTATTTATAATTTGTGTGAAGTATTGAGAATGGATTAATATAGTTTGTATGCTTTTTCTCCTTGAGAAAGAGCATATTTTATCAAATTTTTAGTTTCAGTTTTGAGGAAATTAATGAATACTTTTTTCCTTCCACATTTTATTGAGTTTTTATGCTTAAAACTTTCATATAAAATGAATTTAAGATTTCGTGTCTCAATCACCTTCAATAGGAATTGGCCTTTCAAAAAAAAAGATATCCTTAATCTCTGTCGACTTCATTATCGAAAAGTTATTTAGTCAGAAAGGACGATTGAAGTTTTCGCTATCACTTCGTTCGAGGGTTCGAATGAGAAGATTTTTTAATTATCATTTAGCTGTTGGACTGAGCCCTAAGTGTTTTGAGAATCGGATCCTCGTTTGTCGAGACGCGCTTCCTATTCAAGGTGATGCAAAAAATGAAATTCATTTTCAAATTAGTATATTTTAGAGACTATTAAAGCTTGACGTTTTTTTAAAACATGCTTTTATACATTTAATTATTATGAATTTATGCTAAAAATTCAAAATGGTTCCATCTAAAACTGTAAATTATGCGGCCAATTAAGCAAGAAAAAGTGCTTGAGAGTGGGCGTACAATTAATTTCTACCGGAATGTTTATACCAGGGTGTAGTAAACAAGGGCCACCCATTTTCAAATGACACTAACTATTCTATTAAAGCTAAACGTTTTCCGCATACGCGGTTTTAAATGAGTAAATTTATTCGATTCGCAATTCTTATTCGGAGGTTAATTTCCTTCGACACGTCCTTCATTTCTTTCTATACATACTTGTATTCTTCTTCGCATTCTTGGAAAAACTCTTTTAATCGAACCCTCATTTCTTTCCAACAAACTTTCTTCATGTTCAATTCTCTCTTTCAAATCGTCTGTATTTTCGGGGTATGAAAAGTGCATTTTGCTCTTGAGATGCCCCCACAGAAAAAAATCGCAAGGTGTCAAGTTCGGCGATCTAGGTGTCCATTCAATTTGATGGCTTAGAGCTATAATGCGGGCTGTGAAAATATCCTGTAGCAATTCTCATACTGTACGACTCCTATGTGCTGGAGTCCCATCCTGAATCTACAATGCCTAACCCATGCACTTTTTTCACTTTGCTTAATTTGCTGCAGAATTTACAATTTCAATAATGAACTTATAAAATTCTCAGAATGAATGCCTAAAATGTCAGCCTATAAAACCACCTTGCCACATAACGTCCATGTAAAAGACACTAATTTGAAGACGGGCTTCATTTTTTGTGTAACCTTGTATAGAAGTCATTGCAGGTTTCGCACTTAAACTAATGTATAATGTTTCAGCGCACGACCGATGTTCTCAATCTTAAAAGAGTTTGTCAGCAAGATTTTTAGGTCTAACTGGAGATAGTGACTAAGAACAATCGTTCGCTCGCTCAAATCATTTTGCCATAAACGATACTCAGAAAACACCTTCGTGATCTTCAATGAGAAATGGCATCCAGGCTTCTTCTTGAATTATGTGAGTAAATTTCTTAACAACGTATAATTTACAATAAAAGAAGAAGAAGGAAAAGAGGAAATTTGACATTGAGATGAACCTGAGGCCAAATTTTAGAGAATCCAACCTCACTGGACTAAGAACTAGTTTCTTTTGCGGCGCCTTTCATTTATATGAAATCAGTGCAATTAGAATAGAGGCTATCATCTATCATCGATGTTCATTCGATAAGAAAATTAATTTTTTGAAATAATTCTTTGCAAACAATGTGTATCTAAGTCACTTAGTTAAGAATTGTGCTACATTTTTTCTGAAAAAAAAACGTAACTGTTCCCGGAAATACCTACTGTGGCTAGGGAAAAAATTGATGAATTTTTACCGCATTTGAGTTATATAGCAGTAGAAATTGCGCACAATTACTCAAAATATTACTTTTTACTTACAATCCCACAATTAAGTTTTATATTCTACCTAAAAACTCTTTCAAGTTAGCAATTTCATACGAAAACTTTATCATCGGACGTCCAATCTAACACATTTCAACTTATGTGCAAATAGTTGACCATATTATGTAATAATGTATCGTTAGTAACTGCCGTACATTGCCTCATTTTCGTTTTAGCTTTTTCTAGTGGAAGAGTTGATCCTATAATGTAGCAATGTACCGCCTGACGTTCCCGTGTTGACGTTAACATTAAACCACTGATTCCTCGTAGAGCACGACGACAATTCTAAAGACAAAATATCCTCGATGCTCTTCAATCTGGCTATTCTTCTTCTATTACGACAGGGCGCATTGGACCATTATACAGGCCAGCCTGTGTTGGTTGGTTATTGCATGTTTAACACTCGACCTGAAATTTCACATTTTCAAATTTTCAAATTATTACCAGTGTCAAAACTACTGATTTATCTTTACTCTATAGTTACTTCCTCGACGACATCGCATCATTTTCAGTTATATATTTCAAAATTTAAATTTCCTTTCGCAATTCGTTTTCTCTCTCTCCATCATTCGTGCTTCTTTCTATGAAATTGCTAATAATTTTACTTCTCTTCAACTTATCTACGCTTAATATTGACCCACTAACAAATAATTGAGTAGTTTTCAGATTACTTTCGAACTCGGCAATACCTGATGAAGTACGTTTCTCAGAGAGAGGAATCACAGTACTACCAAAATATTAACTTCCAATCACTAAAAAATTAACCGAAGATGAGCCATGGAACCACTCGAACCACTGATGATCATTGTAATCGGATTCATCGACAGGCCTGAAAATCGTGTCATGAGCGTATATGGAAATTCACGTTATTTTATTCTACTGAACAATTTTCATTTTTCTCGGCATCGTAATAACAATTGAATGAGTATGTTTGTCGTAAAGATCTTAACTCCATCTGTGTATTGAAGACATTAAATTTTAATGTGAGGATGCCGACATCTAATTAAATAATTGAAGTAAATAAAACAAATTTCCCGCAAGTAATTAATGCGTCCTCTTTTCCCTTTATTATGATTTTTTATCTAAAGCCAAAATAAAGCTATTGATATGAAACAATGAACAAAATATCATCTAATGCTTTTGAATTAGTGTTCCTTTTTCCGCTCACAAATTGAATAAACTGGGAACATGGCCACTACGGGGAAAAATATACAATAGATTTCCAGTGTTTATGAAACAAGAGATCGCTAATAAAAATTTGATACTTGAAGTGCACCATGAGCTTCGGGTGCTGTTCTCGAAAACACTTTCAACCTACCATAAAGCTAGGAATAAACCACTTGAATGTGAAATCGAAAATATGATTACGAATCTCCTCAAACATTCATGGCTTTTTCGATTGACTTGCATTTGCCTCATTTGCATATAAATAGTAGGCTGTTGGAAAAATTCAGCGTATTAGTGAACTTTAATTTCAAATGCGTGGTGAAGGTAATTGGTCAATTGGAGTTTTATTTTGCTGCAATGAAGATACTTTGACCAGGGCTTTTATTTTCCATACATTTATCTTCTATGCATATCTGCAAGCACCAAACCTGAATGCTATAATCGTCGCAAGTCGGTTAATTTTACTTTTATGTCATTTATAAAATATTTTAAGTAGCACGATTAAGACATAAGAAGTAGCATCAATGATGAAGCACCTTAAGCTGATACAAAACACACGCAACATCGTACAAAACAGGATGCATCAAACGTTTATCACAAAACGAAATCATTCTTTCCTTCATATGTCACATACGAGCTAATCTATCGATGCTCGATGTAAATTTACGCAATTCTTATTTCATCGAAATGTTCCAAGAAAAAAATTGAATAATATATCTCGTTCACATGACTGATAACTACTTTACTGATTAGTCTTTTTACAGAAACACCATTCCGCATCGAAGTGCCTGTAATTGGAACAACGGTCACCAGCTTCACGCTGAATTTAATCCTGAGTTTGTTAATAAGTTTACGTAAGCTATGATGATATTTATCCACAGGTTCCTGCCTCGTCTGAACTATTTAAAGTGCAAAAATGGTAAGTATTTGAAGTCTTAAAGCAAATAATCCAAGTCCAACTAGAGCTGTATTAGAGAGGACAGTCTTCGTTAATGCAGAAATATTACGATACGCGAGATGTTTCAGTTACGTAGACTATAATTCCTCGGAAATCTGGCAGGAGCTCAGTCGCAGTAGCTGCTGCTCTACGCACAACTTTAATTAATTCACTCAAGCCTTTGCGTTGCTCCCTGCGTGGAATTATCCTCTAATCTCTATTCCTAATTTGCTGATGCGAGCATAATTATCTAAGCATGTCGAAGGCGGAGATGTACCTTGTATGAAATGTGAAGTACTTGAAAAACTTTAGTGCAATCGCTGCTGAACCTAATGGTCTAAGTTACCTCTGAAATACAGGTTTGAATATTAAGCTTTCGATTACTTTCTTTGACTTTTAATTACTTAAAATGGCGTCTAGTTGTCAATGAGATTAGCTGAAATGATTTTCAACAGTAGGAAAAAAGTCGTGATCAAAATTCTCTGGCCGAATTAATAATCTTTTTAAACCGCACTTAAACATTCATATTTTCATATTCATATCGATACACACTTCCGGTAGCTAAGCCGGGCTGAATTTCATCATTGCCTACGTCTTAGAGCATGTTGTCATCATCCCCACCTATGTATGAGTAACTAATGAGCATTCAGATCATGGTATAATTTTTTTAATCTGTGATAAAGGTTTCATTCAATGGAAATCGGTTTTTCCAAGAACTACTCATCTCTCTTGATGGTAAACAAATGAGAAGCTCTTTCTTCTCGGCATGTCGTCCTCGGCTCACGCGGTCGTCCCCTTCTCCGCTGTGGCACGAGTGCCAAGCGAATGTTGTTGTTGACTCGCAGGAGTTTCCGCTCCTCGGGTGGCCTAAAAGTTCATCGCAAAAATAAAACTGTTTATTGCTTTTTTTGTAAGTTTCCGTGAACACTTTTGAGACTAAAACAGGCATCATGATACATTGCTCAATTCGCTTCAACCAACTTCTGCAATAGTTTTTGCTCATTTTAAACTTCCATCGAATTGGGTTAAATTCCTTGATTTTGGCTAGAATCTGAACACTGTGGGAAACGAAAAAACGTTCTTGTCTGGCAAAAAAAATTCGAGGAAACTAAGGGCAAAAGTGTGCACTGCAAAAATAAGTTCGGTGACCACAAAAATATTTATATTACAGGATAATTTCAGAAGGAATGTCTACCAGTAACTTCAAAAATTCATGTACATTTTAGCCTATGATAAAGCGCCACTACAAAAGGAGGCTCCACATAATAATGTTTCAAAAGTTTTAGTGGGCTTCCCATTAATGTTGCAGATTTTTCACTATAAATATGAACTTGAAACAGCAACAATCTTGTCAAACGAACTTTTCATGATCATTTCTGCGTCCCAAGTGGGCAGATAGAGAAAAGCAAAAGTCACCGCTTCTTCCAAGGGAGGCACAAAAAAAGGAAATGAATTAAACCTTCAATCAACTGAATTGATATGAAAATAAAAATACAGGTTTATAAACATCTCATAATTATTGACAGGACGCATGAAGCAGCTAAGTGAGGGGAAGAACGAGAGCTAGGATTTTTTTTCAAGGGTTATCCATCATGATAACCTGATACTCTGCCTGTATTTTCAAGGGGACTGTCCCATTTTTGAAAAAGTTTTTCCCTATGGGGCGGATCTG